>CAKNYM010048039.1:10942-72808 GCA_932195095.1 Andricus curvator
TATATATATATAATTACAAGTTTGTCATAAGGAAAATCGCGGGATTTCGCCGGGAGCGTCTGCGACGGACTTAATACAATGATCAGGCAAAAGTCTCGTGCACCCTGAGGACACGGAGCGACCCAACGACGACCGCCTTCTGCATGTTCCCCGTAAGCGTCTTAGCATTTTGTTGACGCGCAGGGATGCTTTTCAGGCTATCAACCAGTGAAAGCTTGGCACCTCCAAGAGCGCCGATGATCAGAACGATTAGCTTAACAGAATATTCCGGGTATGAACGTCGCAACTCCCTTACAAGGTCTTCATACCTTTCTTTCTTTTCATTCTTCTTGGCTATGATGTTTTTGTCAGCTGGTGCCGAAAATTCGATAACGACCATGGTTCGCTTCTCGAAGTCAAGGAGAACTATGGCAGGCCTTGAGTGCGTAACAGAAACAATTATCGAAAATATGAAGTTCCAGTATATACGGCACTTTTCATTTTCGACAATTGACTCTATTTCTCTAGGAGCGTTTAGCGGAGCGGTATGAGGGCTAATGCCGTAAGAGTGACAGAGATGGTAATAAAGCACTCTTATTGCCGTATTGTGCCTTTAGATGTAGCTCGTTCCCGCATGAGTTGGACAACTAGATACTACGTGTCCTAGATATTCGGAGTGTGCATGACACGCTCTGCAGCTATCATCCGGAATGTCTTGGCTTAAAATATGGCTACGGTACGCTAGAGTGGAAATAACACCGTCTTGACATGCCAAAATGAAACCTTCCGTGCCCGACTTCAATTCGGGTGATTTAAGGAAAGCAAACCTTAGTTCATACGACATAGACTGATCATCCACATTTCTGTGGAAGATTCCGTGAATCCTCCTGTCGAGGAGTTGTTCCCTGACACCTCGGCGGCGTGAGATGTAAAGTCGCGGAACAGAAGACTTAAGGTGCATGCTTTTGTGCATGTGCAAAACCTTTCGCATCCCGATATCGAGGCATCTGAGCTCGTCCTTCGTCAATGGAACCACTCCAAATGAATAGAGTACTACCGGGACGGCAAGCACGTTCGTTGCAGATACTTTTTTCCTCGCCGACAGTTCAGAAGAACAAATCCGTCGGATGAGACGTTTGTATCTGCTACGGAGAGTATCCTTTATAGATGTCACGTCCTGAATGCGGCTCTGTGGCACGCCCAGGTATATATAGGTCTCTCCAGCGCCAAGGTGTCGTATAGAGCTTCTGTCAACGAGCTCTGTTCAAATAAACCTTGGCCCATTTTTCTAACCCGAACTCCATTCCAATCTCTTGAGTGTATTTCTCGAAAATCACTAGAACTAGATGTAGTTTCTCTTTATTTTTAGCATAGATCTTGAAATTATCCATGTAAAATAAATGAGTGATCTTATGCTTTCGATTTCCAGGCCATGGATAGGGAGCGCTGGTAGGATGCTGCGTCTTTGCAGACACAGCTATCGATGAGCAGGCTCTCCCGACATCCTGCTACGCCTTTCTTTGATCCGCGTTGTTCGTATATCTCTCGCCACACAGGTCCAATTGTCTGAACAATCCTGTCATTTAGGATAGCTGTGCAGATCTTATATAGCGTGTTCAGGCAAGTTATTGGCCTGTAATTCTTGGGGTCAGCTAAGTTGCCCATCTTTGGCAGGAGCACTGTGCGCCCTTCCACCAACCACTCCGGAATAGGCTCTTCCGACTGTGGATATGAGGTGAAAATGCCGGCCAGATGCTGGTGGCTTGAAGGAAACTTTTTCCACCAGAAGGTCTTGATATCATCTGGTCCCGGCGCGGAATAGTTCTTCATGCCTCTTAAAACTTTTTTCACCTCCTCGGTAGTGATAGGCGGGCATTCCTCCTCAGGTGTTATCAGGGCATTGCACATCTCCTTGAACGTATTGATGTTCTTTGTATTCTCTTCCAGTCGATGCTGAACTTCGTAGACTTCTCGCCAAAATGCTTCGACCGCCTCCGGTTAGGGCGGGTGGTCGACAGTAACTGGAGGATATTGGAAGAGTCGAGATGGGTTAGAGAAAAACTGTTTATTTTCTCTGACCCACCTCTCTCTTCGCTCTAGACTGCTCCTAGCGTCAGATAGTATCCGTATTTTGCCAACAATATGCTGCCTGATGGTCAGTAGCTTTGACTTGTTGAGTGTGTGATGACGGATCTGCAGTTCACGCGCGAATCGTCGAATCTTGGCAGTGAAATTCCTGCCAAATATTATATAGTCAATCACACACTGAATGCGGGACACGTACTGTCTTGTCCAGCCTATCTTTGTGCTGAGTTGATCCATTCCCCTTTTGGTCTTATGATCAACCGTTGGTTTTGTTTTACGGTTTGCATCTGCCCAAGCTCTTGCTGCATTATACACGCTACAATTGATCGTTCAGAGGTCTGACTCTTCGGAAAAATCTCTACGAAGGTCGTCATCCAGTTCAGCCAGATCTTTCGACTTGACAGAAACCTGAATGTTGATGTTTCTGCGGGTCCTGAAGCATCGCTCTTGCTGTATTGGATGCCTGCTCGCGGTTGGTCTCAGTGTCGCCTCTCTTTCTCTGTTTCCTGCTTGTTCTGGCTGCGGTTGAGTAGGCGCTCTGCTTATATAACCCCTTTTCCGGAGATTCTCGGCACGGTTTAGCAGTCGTTTTTGCGCAAAATGCGAGAGCTCTGGGTGTTTCTCACACCACAGAGCATGCAGTCGCGCCATGTAACCTTTTCATTCAGGGGCCATACTGGTATCATAGCACTCCAGCAGGTCGTCCCTAAGTCGATCTGTCCAGTCAAAAGTTATTGAGATCTTGCCGGTCCATCACATTGACTCCGTCTTAATTGACTCCCACAACTCTAGGGTAGTTAGCATTGTTGTCTTACCCATTGTCGGGAGCCCTGCGCGTTCGATGGTTTCGAACCGCACTTACTACAACCATGTTTTGTGTTGTCATTGTTGTTCCCACGAGCAGCTGGGGAAAAGGGTTCGTCCACCCTTGCGTAACAACCGTGCAGAAAGCAGAATGGTACCTGGGTGAGGTGACTCAAACGGTGAATCTGGGATACCAGGCGACCTCTCAGAGTATTCAGTAGGGCTTATCCGAAAAAAAAGTTGTTTGCGCAAAGTTCTCATAGCAATGAAAACTTTCTTTTGGGAGTCAAAAACACTCCCCTAAAGTTTCATAAAAAAAATTCCTTCCGTCTCCGCATCGTAGATATAGCTAAAAATCACAAAAAGCGAAGCACTTCTTCAAATTTGAAAAGCAAAAAAATTTTTTTTGGGATTTAAATTACCAATAAAAATAGTTCAAGGCAAGTCGATTTATACCCGTATAGCGATAATTCGATTAAAATATTTTTTACCCTCCCTAATTGACTTTGAAGTTTCAAAAAATCGAAAAAAGTCAACTTTTTCGCTATTTTCTTAGATTCATGGTAAATTTCTCGACTATTTGACCATATAATGTGTGATATACGTTAATGTGAATGTATTTTCAATATGGTGCAACAATAATATATAGGAAACGTTGACATTAAAATAATTTTTATTGACTTTGAATTACAAAAAAATATTTCAAAGTGATTATATTGCTCTTTCTTTGACAATAAAATTAATTTTCGGTATATAAATCATCAGAAAAAATAGTTCGAAGGAACTAAATTTGTACCTATATAGCAAAAAATGATTCAAATATTTTTTACCCTACGTAAGTGACCTTGAAATTTCAAAATATCGAAAAAAATCGACTTTTTCGCTATTTTCTTAGAGTTACGGCAATTTTTTCGAGTATTTGACCACGAAATGTCTGATATACGTTAAGAAGAATGTATTTCAACATGTTACACCAATAATATATGCAGAATGGCGATATTAAAATTATTTTTATTGATTTTGGATTACAAGCAAATATCTAAAAGTGATATATTGCTCTTTATTTCACAACAAAATTAATTTTCGGTGTCTAAATAAGGTAAAAATGTTTTCAAATGTATATATTATTGTTGCAACATACTGAAAATACATTCTGGTTAACGTATATCACATATTATGTGGTCAAATAGTCGTGAAATTTACCATGAATCTAAGAAAATAGCGAAAAAGTCGACTTTTTTCGATTTTTTGAAACTTCAAAGTCAATTAAGGAGGGTAACAAATATTTTAATGGAATTATCGCTATACAGGTACAAATGGACTTGCTTTGAACTATTTTTATTGATAATTTAAATCTCAAAAAAAAAATTTTTGCTGTTCAAATTTGAATAAGTACTTCGTTTGTTGTGATTTTTAGCTATATCTATGATGCGGAGACAGAAGGATTTTTTTTTTATGAAACTTTAGGGGAGTGTTTTTGACTCCCAAAAGAAAGTTTTCATTGCTATTAGAACTTTGCGCAAACAACTTTTTTTTTCGGATAAGCCCTGCTGAATACTCTGAGAGGTCGCCTGGTATCCCAGATTCACCGTTTGAGTCACCTCACCCAGGTACCGTTCTGCTTTCTGCACGGTTGTTACGCCTCCGCTTGGAGGTTAATTCCTTCGCTACCACCCCCGGACAATTGTCCGCGACTGCTTATTAATGATTGTAACGATATTCAGCAGAAACCCTTGGTACAGGGACCCTCTATACGCAACCTGAAGACGCGTTCGGTGGCTTTGTCATAGGCCCTACGGTTTGATTCCAAAGGAATCGAAACCGAAAAAAAAAATATATATATTCGGTTTCGATTTCTCTGGAATCAAATCGAAGGGCCTATGACAAAGCCACTGAACGCGTCCTCGGGTTGTGGATAGAGGGTCCCTGTACCAAGGGTTTCTGATAATTGTGGTTACAATAATTAATAAGCAGTCGCGGACAATTGTCCGGTGGTGATAGCGAAGGAATTAACCTCCAAGCAGAGGCGTAACAACCGTGCAGAAAGCTGAATGGTACCTGGGTGAGGTGTCTCGAACGGTGACACTGGGATACCGGGCGACCTCTCAGAATATGCAGCCTTATCCTTTCGTGCGGGACTCTACATGGATAGAAGAAACCTCTCCCTACTTACTCGTGGAAACAACAATGATAACAGCAAACATATTTGTAGTAAGTCCGTTTCAAAAAAATCGAACGCGCATCGCTCCCGACAATGAGTCGGACAACAATGCCGACTACTCTAGAGTTGGGGGAGCCAATCAAGACGGAGTCAATGCGATGAACCGGCGGAATCTCAATAGTTTTGGGTGGACGGATCGACTCAATGACGACCTTCTAGAGTGCTACGACACCAGTATGGTCCCTAAAGAAGAGGGTTACATGGCACGACTGCATGCTCTGTCGTGCGAGAACACCCAGAGCTCTTGCACTTTTCGCATCAACGTCTGTGAAACCATGCCGAAAAACTCCGAAAAAGGGGCTATGTAAGCGGAGGGCCTACTCTACTGTAGCCAAAACAAGCCGGCAACAGAGAAAGAGAGGCGACACTGAGACCAACCGCGGCGAGGAATCCAATAGAGGGAGAGCGATGTTTCAGGACCCGGAGAAACATCAACAGCCAGGTTTATTTCAAGCCCAAAGATCTGGCTGAAGTAGGCGACGAGCTTCGTGGAGATTTTTTCGAAAAATTCAACCTCTGGACTATCAATTGTGGTGTGTATGATGCAGCGAGAGCTTTGACGGATGTCGGGAGAACCTGCTCATCGATAGATGTGTCTGCAAAGACGCAGCGTCCGACCAGCTTCTCCTATCGATGGCCTGGATTGATTACCGGAAAACTTCCGATTCAACCTCCCATAGACTTATCATCTGTCTGTTGGAAAGATTAAAGGTTCGTCCGCACATCGTGAGGTGCATAGAGAGATTGGTGCCGCTTTGGAAAACCAGATTTACTATCTCATCTGGAAAACATCGTGTGACAACTAATACCGTCACCTTTCAGAGAGGTGTCTTTCAGGGCGACACCATGAGCTCACTCCTCTTTTGCCTCACATTGTTGCCATTATCTCTCGCACTTCGCCATTTCGAAAGGTACTTCTGCTGCAAACCTGGAAATCGAAAGCATAAGGTCACTCATGTGTTTTACATGGATGATCTTAAGATCTATGCTAAAAATAAAAAACACCTACACCTAGCGCTAGGGATTGTCGAAGAATACACTTAGGAGATGGGAATGGAATTTGGGTAGAAAAATGTGCCAAGGTTTATTTGAAGCGAGGAAAACCTAATGGCATCGCCGAAGACATACATACCTGGGCGTGCCACAGAGCCGCATTCAGGACATGACATCTGTTAAGGATACTCTCCGAAGCAGATACAAACGTCTCAACCGGCAGATTTGGTCTTCCGAACTGTCGGCGAGGAACAAATCTGCAACGAACATACTACCGCCCCGGTAGTACTCTATTCATTTGGAGTGTTTCCATGGATGAAGGCCGAGGTCAGATCCCTTGGTCACGAAAGGTTATGCACATGAACAAAAGCATGCACTTTAAGTCTTCTGTTCCGCGACTCTACATCACATGCCGTCAAGGTATTCGCGGAATACTGAATCTTGAATGCCTTCAAAACATGATTCTTCTGGGTACAGCACATGTAGTCGTAAATGGACGAGAGCCTCTTCTTAAAATGATCAGGAAGCACGAACAAGTGGGCTAAGGAGCGTTTCTGTATAAAGCAGCAGAGGAGGCTGCTGAAACACTTGGCTTTGAGTTGAATATCAATATCAAAGGCCCAATGCGGCACTAAGAGTGCTTTATTATCATCTCTGTCACTCTTACGGCATAAGCCCTAATACTGCTCCGCCAAACGCTCCTAGGGAAATAGAGTCAATTCTCGAAAATGAGAAGTGCCGCATATACCGGAACTTCATATTTTCGACAATAGTTGCTGTTGCGCACACGAGGCCTGACATAGTTCTTCTTGACTTCGAGAAGCGAACCATGTTCGTTATCAAATTTTCGGCACCAGCTGACAAAAACATCGTAGACAACGAGAATGAAAAGAAAGAGAGGTATGAAGACCTTATAAGGGAGTTGCGACGGTTATACCTGGAATATTCTGTTAAGCTAATCATCTTGACCGTCGGCACTCTTGGAGGTGCCAAGGTTTCACTGGTTAATAGCCTGAAAAGCATCCCTGTGTGTCAAAAAAATGCTGAGACACTTGCGGGAAAAATGCAGAATGCGGTCGTCCTTGGGTCGCTCCGTGTCCTCAGGGTGCACAAGACTTTTGCCGGATCATCGTATTGAATTCGTCGCAGACTGTAATCACCTATCTTACTGTCGTGGGACATGGTTACAGCTGAAATTTTTTACTGCGATTTCGCCGGGAGCGGGAGCAATTTTGTAGAATGGCACCCGCTCCCGGTGAAATCCCACGGTTGTCCTTATAACAAAACTTTTAACTATATATATGATTGGTTAAACAACCACCGCAGGGGCCCCCTCGGATCAACTGCTGTCAAAAACTGACATTGGCTCCCAGTAGATCCGCGGTAAATTACACTTATGGCCACGCTTCCTGACCGTGATGTGGGTGGGCACAGGGTACGCTGGCATTACAATGACGGGCCGGCGAAACCCTGATATGCCTTGAGGAAAAGGAGCGACCCAAGAATGATAGCTCGCTGCATAATCTCGCAAGTGCCTCGGAATATTTTTGGCACGCGGAGAGCAATCCAGCACGTCATTCCTGAGGTGATCCGTTCACTCAAAACGTCCATCATCTCGCCGGTCCATCAAAGTGATTCGATCCAAATTATTTTCAGCCCCTTGAAAGCTAGGGCAATCGGCACTTTTGCCTGTATGCAAGGGTAAGGCTGCATACTCTAGGAGATCACCCGATATCCCAAACACACCTTTATAAAACACCTCACATAAGTGCTGTTCAGCATTCGGCACGGTTATTCACACCTCAGAATGGGGGTTTTTCTTTTGGGATCATCCCTGGACAATTGTCCGCGACTGCTCATTAAGTTTTGTAACCATATTCAGCAGAAATTCTCGGCACAAGGACCCTCCATCCACAACCTGAGGCCGCGTCCGGTGACTTTGTCATAGGCCCTCCGGTTTGATTCCAAAGGAACAAAGAAAAAAAAAGATATGTATATATTATGGCCAAATTCATACCAGTCATGCCAATGAGTGCGAAAGAGACGCTCTTTTGCGGCATCTACTAGGTACTTCACACGCACTCATGCTTTTCTATTACTGATATGAATATTACCTTACGATATATTGTATATTATAAAAATAACATAGTTATATCTATTTCTAGCCCAAGACCGAAGGATGTGGAATCACTCGCGAAGATTTGGCAGAAGCTTTAGCTCCATGTTTATGTGCGATTCCTGAATTTGCTGAGTTTTGTCTGCCACTCTTGGTAGAAAAAATTGGCTCCAATTTAAAAGTAGCCAAATTAGATTCATTAAACGTGTTGTCTCAAGGAGCTGTGCCCTTCGGAGTAAAAGGTTTAGAGCCACATTTACGAGAAATCTGGCAAGTTTTGCAACGGGAGATTATGCAGAACGATGACTGCGTAGTGAGAAGCTCCGCTTTGAGGACAACGACATCATTAATGAAAATATTGACTGAAGACAAAGTCGCCTGTAACAAATTTGTTGGTGAAATCATTGCAAATGCAAAATGGACACTGTGCAACGCACCGACTAGTGTCATTAAAAAAGCAGAGGAAATTTTGGAAGCTGTAGCGATGTCGAGTAAAGAGATGTGTGTACAAGTGATTTGCGCTGTTGTACCCTTGTGCCTTTTACAGTATACTTCCAAGAATAATTTAGAAGAGAAATTGTTTTTAATGGACACTTTCAATAGCTTCATTCTTATTGCATCTGAGTATGGTCTTTCAATGAAAAGTGAGTTTCTTACTAAATCTATTAGGTTACCAATATTTCGATTATTCTTGATTAAATTATAATTTCAGATATTCCAGATTTAGCGTGGACAGATGTCCCATCATTTTACTTGGAAGAACTAAATACCAAAGTTCCTGAAGTCCAAACTAAAGTCTTACAAGGACTAATCGCGCAGAGGGGATCTTTAAACGAAACGCAACGTGTGACACTCTACGAAAAAGTCTTCAATGAAATTGAAACCGGCTGTGACAATATGTTGGCAGCTTTTCATTCTTGTCTGTATAGTTTTGCTAAATCTTATCCCATTGAGGTCCTAAAAACAATCGACAGCAGATTCAACATCAACGACCGTGAGTTGATACTGAATATAGTAACTGTCTGCTCAAAATCTTCTTTGCTAATAATAAATACTAAGAAATATATCGTCTATCTAGTTGCCTAAGGTCATAAGGTAATATTTTGAACATAAAATTACGCATTACTTCAGTAAGACCTGATTTACCTGAAGGGTCTGCTCCACGAACCCACCGAGCTAACACTCCTTCCAAACATCATATGGTCGTAAGCCGCATGCCCGAAAAGGTCGTATCCCACTTTGAAAAGATATAATATACGATGTAAGCCACATAACCCCGCCCGACAACACTGTAAACAGAGCCTCAAAGTTTTTTTAAAAATATTTTCACTGCTAATCAATATCGTGGTCCATGAAATATATAAACAGCTGCAAAATTGGAAATTATCGATAGTTAACGTTAAGGGCCCTGGAAATCGAGTATAAATCGTAGAAAATGAATTCAGGCCAAACGGCAAAGCCATTTTGTCTGATTTTTTGTATAAATGATCTAAAGGGTATACAGACTCTCGGTACAGCCCGATTTTTTCGAACAAAAATCTAGTTTTCATGTAACAATAAAAAGAAAAAAATTACTTTTTGTGGTACAGTGTTCTACTATTAAGCGAAGCAGGGAGCAGGTAAGGCAGTTATCGTGCTCGGAATTTCTTTTGCGCGACCCTAGCGGGAAAAGGAAAAACTACGAACCAAGTCTGCAGGTTATGAAGCGCCCACTGTGACCCACATTCATTCATTCAGGGGCGAACACACCGTATACAAAAACTAGGGGCCCCTACCGAAAGGAGTGGGTAAATTTCCAAAAGGTTGGGTGGGTGGCAAACTTACTCCGAAAGTAGTAGACAATATATATATAGTAGACAATATACAAGCTCTCTGTATAAACGGGCAGATTATACAAACATGCAAGGTATCCATAATATGTTTCGCCCAATTTCCTCCGAAAATACCAGATTGATTCGCATTAGACACACACTTTGCATGTTTGCACAACTCAGGGGCTGTCTGCAATAACCGGTTATAGAAGTCAAGCGCTTAGTATTTTGACCCTGAGAGATTGTAAAAAAATTTTTTTTACATAGATTAAAAATAATTCAATGATTTCCAATGAATACAACAGATTTCCGAAAGATGGAACAAATATTTCTAAAGTTTCATAAACATTTCGTAATGATTGTAAAAGAATACAAAAATTCCAAAGATGTCGAAAAGGGTACAGTACACCACATTTCGAAGATTTCAAAACATTGCAAAGATATCAAACGATTTCATATATTCCAGTGATTTCAAACGAATGCGAAAGATTTCACAAATATTTCAAAGATTTCATAAAATGTTAATAAACATTTGAAAAGAACACGAAAATTAAAAAGGAAATTCTGTTACTTTTTTTTACAAAACTTCTTCTATAACCGGTTATCGCAGACAGCCCCTGAGTTGTGCAAACATGCAAAGTGTGTCTCTAATGCGAATCAATCTGGTATTTTCGGAGGAAATTGGGCGACACATATTATGGATATCTTGCATGTTTGTAAAATCTGCCCGTTTATACAGAGAGCTTGTATATTGTCTACTACTTTCAGAGTAAGTTTTCCACCCACCCAACCTTTTGGAAATTTACCCACTCCTTTGGGTAGGGGCCCCTAGTTTTCGTATACGGTGTGTTCGCCCCTGAATGAATGAATGTGGGTCACAGTGGGCGCTTCATAACCTGCAGACTTGGTTCGTAGTTTTTCCTTTTCCCGCTAGGGTCGCGCAAAAAAAATTCCGAGCACGATAACTGCTTTACCTGCTCCCTGCTTCGCTTAATAGTAGAACACTGTACCACAAAAAGTAATTTTTCTTCTTTTCATTGTTACATGAAAAATAGATTTTTTTTCGAAAAAATCGAGCTGTACCGAGAGTCTGTATACCCTTTAGATCATTCATACAAAAAATCAGACAAAATGGCTTCGCCGTTTGGCCTGAATCCATTTTCTACGATTTAGACTCGATTTCCAGGGCCCTTAAGAATTACTTCTGATTCTTCCAAGTAACCCACACGTAGTAGAATAAGTCATACAAATGAATTATTTATGTATATTTAAAATAATTCGAGTTTTTTTGTAATTTAAAAAATAATAACTATTAAGATTTTGCATGTAAATTTGCACGGAGAAAACTTTTTCTTTTCTTGAAATATGTATTTTTTTAAAGAACGTGGGTTACGACCTCTTAAACGCTTAACCCTACATTTGTTTTTGCCTCTCCTGTAAAATTTAATTTTTGTAGTTTATAACCTTATGCAACAAGATGTACAATATGGAAGTAGGGAATCATCCCAGAAAAAAAGAAAGTATTAAGACGAATTGAATCGAAAAGATTAAGACACCCCGCAAATCCCTCTTCGCGACAATGACGAATTAGACCAGTTTGTCAATGCGTGTAAATTCGAGAAGACGGTATTTCAATTTTGAATCTTTCTACACGTACAAATTGGGCGCAAAAGTTTGAAGTCAGCGAATTCACTTCAATGCGTCAGCACGCAAACGTTTCAACATTGGTCAATGCGTCTGAATTCGTGAGAGTAAAATACATACTCGAATTCGCCCCAATTCGTCACGGCGAATTTCAGCAAGTATTGATTTATACAATTTAATCCGTAACAGGAAAATCAACGTGAGGGGCATATATAATTTATTGCAAATGTTTAGAAAATTGTCCCGTAGCTCGGTGGGAACACTGTGGACTGATACACGAGGGATCACTGGTTTAGGTCTCGCCGCATGCACTTTTTATTTATTTGGTTCGGATTGAACTTGACTACGCATTCATATGAATTTGCACGCATTCAATTCGCGCTGTCTCAATTTAGCTAAATTCTTTCTTTCTTGCTGGGATACGAATCCAGATCGTCACGTGTTAATTTTAAAGTTTTAAGCGGTGAAAAAATGAGCATAGAGGCTTATATGAGAGAAAAAATTTGAACAAGAAGTAGATATTGCGACAATAAAGCAGTATACGTGTAAGACAGTAAAGATTTTGCTAAAAAAGCGAATCGTGTCTTTCGGCCAGTGCTTAAAGTTAGACCATAAGGGCCTGACCCACAAATTCTCATAAATGAGATTATTGGCTCAAGAAATTAAAAAAATTTTAATACACATCATGAGGAAGCGATTTTTTATAATCTCATTAAAATTTTTTTTCGTTAGCATGCCATAAAAGCCTAACTGTGAATTCACGCTTAGGCCCATGCGCACATGCGCAGTCGCATCAAACTGTACAGCTGATGACGGCTGAAAATTTTTGGAGCGAAAATTAAATGCTCGCTTTTTTCTAAATTGAAAATTTAATTTTTTATCACCGTTCAAATTTTGTTTACGTCCAAACGTGCGCCTCGAGCGAAAAAATTTCCGTTCCATTTTCGTGAAACCTAATAATACTTTTTAATCAATCTTTTTTTATCGATTCAGCAACTCAATAGCTAGAAGGTGAATTCTCACTTTTTTTTAAATTGAAAACTCGATTTTTGAGTACGTTTTTTCTATCCTGTAAAATATTGAAAATGTGGATGAGGCTCTTATAGAGTTCGAAAGGGGGTTTCTGATAATAGATAAAATATATAGATAGATAAAATAAAAAGTTTTTGTTTATTATTATATGATATTGTATTCTAAACATTTTTCACGCAAAAATATACAAAAAACCTAAAGTCAACATTTTTGTAAAATCTAAATTGATTTTTTTGCGAAGCCTATTGATTGTTTATGTAATTTCAGGGCCTGATACCACTGGATGTATTATTTTGCCAATATTTATCATTTTGTTCCACATTTATGCCATATCCCCGGTGGAATTTTCGGACTCATTCGGAATAAAAATTATTTCTTCTATGCCTATCTAATTCCGAGCAATTGAGTCCGCTTCAATCTGCGTGAATCCAAACTTTTGAAGAAAATTCATCCCGAAGGAGTGCGTTTGACTCCGCAGGAGTTTCTGTATAATTTCAGTCCGAACCAATCCGCATAATTTCGAAATTTTGCAGAATAGCTATTTGTGATGCAAGTGCGTAAAATAGGCGATTGTCGGAGATTTGTACACGAGCGAAGTGAATGGGAAAAAGGAGGCGAGTGCGAAGAGCTGAAGGTGAATGCTGAGAAATCCACACGAGTCAGCAATCGCCTGTGTGCACGTGTATCACACGCTTTTTTTGTAACAATCGGCTGAGAAAGTTTAATTAGAAGAAAAAATAAAGAAATTATTGTAAATTTGCGTTGGGGGGGGGGGGGTATCCAGGCGCCCCTACCGAAAGGAGATCTCAAGAACATCTCAGGCGAAAATATCCGGTCGGTTCATACAAATTTCAGTGAATTAGCAGTCTCTATTTGAATGATTTCGTCTCTAGAGATTGCCTGAAAGATTTGGATCCTTTTTTATGTTTTAATTTATGGCGGTCCAACCTTGAGGATTCCGAAACACGAAAGGCAGTTAAGAAAGGTTTGGCTGTCATAAAGTCTTCATAAAACTAATCCCTTTTACACTATGAATATGTGTTTATTTATTTAAATGCATATATTTAAGTGTGACAACTTATTTATTTATATATTTATAAATGTACAGTAATGTCCTGAGGGTAAATGTAAAAATGCTATCGGTTTTTACGCATCTCGTATAGTTTACGAGATACTTAAAAAATGTGATTTAATTTGAACTTAGCAAGGAAAATTTTATATATTTGTAATCGTATAGATTCGTAGATTCTGATTTTGCAACGTTCAAGTCCCTTATTTCAAAATTGAAAACGGATGTTATTTTTGTATTTCAAGGTCTTAAATGTGGCCTCCGTTATTACCCCCACAGCTTAGCTATTCAAACTTGCTACATGAACTCTATATACCTCTGCCGGCAAATATTCGTGTAAAATATGGTTTGTAGGCATCATAAAACCACACCTGGTTCTTTAAAAACTACTTTCTGAATAGCTATAGATAGAAATGTCAGAAGGGTTACTGAACCTGAGATTCTTTAGAGATTTTCTAGTCATTCTGTACCAGTAGGGGTAAAAGTCCAAGCACAACGAGAGAAAAAAAAAATTCTACTAAAAATAACAACAAATTTAATCAAATTGAACAAAAATGTATGAAAATAAGAAAATTCAAACTTTTAATCGTGAATGGGAAATATAGGAACTATTGATTATGATTTGAACTATTGATTACAGTGATTGGTTATTTGTTCTGATTAGAATTTTGCGATAATTCGAAACTGTGTTTCGTTGAGCTTTTTTCTCCTTCGAAAATGGAGCAGTTTGCAGTTGAAGGACCAGCTTGGATGTGATTCGCATCTGATGGTACTGATTCTTTGTGATGAGTTTCTCGTGAAGTTGAAGGCTTCAGATCAATCGAATTAGTAATTAAATTACTCACTATTTTCTGGTTGTTTATAGATTCATTAATTTATCCTTCTACCATGGAGGTAGACTTCCACGTAGCATGTAATTTCAGTCCTGACATCTTTTGGTCGCAGATCGTAATATTTCTCCACTATTGAGTAGAATTCCCGAACAACAGTTAAAGAACGTACGAGGTAGTTATTTGTTTTTGGAAGGATTATCAAAAATACTGAATCACAATCCTTCAGATCATTGACTATGATACTGTAGAGCTCTTCTTGCCTGCACGCACCAGATATTCCAAGAACTAAACCGATCTAGAAATAACAATAAATATATGTGGTTCTACAAACCAGAAAAAACTCTTGAAATCTAAATTAGCCAAATTAATGGATCTCTACTCATTTGATTAATTAAATAAGAATATCAAAAATTAGTAGAAACAACAGGAAAAGTTCCCAGAATTTTAATTAATAACATAACCAAAAAGTGAATATTGACTGAAGATTAGTCACTCTTTATTAATAATGTTGAATTATAATATTATTAAATAAATTGTAAATAATATTAATCACTTTGGAGTAATAATTAGTTATAAATATTAACTGATTGAATTAGAGACTGACTTTTAGCTTTTTTAAAGAAAGCAGTTAGCTTTGCGTAACATTCAATTTCAACATGATTCTTAGTGCTCAGTGTGGTTTTTAGCATTGAGTAATGAGACCAAATGTCGGTGGATTCATTATTTTTGCTAGCTCACTAAAATAGGCGCACTTTGAAACTCATCTGTTCTGCGAATCGACACAATGGACGCGCATGTGCACTTTAGAAATAAGTAACTTTGCACACGGCAAAATAAAAATATTCTTAAAAATTCTTTTTAAAACATTATACAGAAATGTAGCGTATTATACACGTGTGCACGGGCAATTGCTACTTGTGTGATTGCAGTATTTGCCTTCAGCTCTTCGCAATCGTCTATGTTTTCTACCCTCCGACTCGGCTTCGAGCCTCCAGCTTATGCTGGAAGTCAAACACTCGTCGACAATCACCTTTTTCGCGCACTTGTGTCACAAACAGCCTCCTGTCACCGAGAGTTGAAAATGGTCCATGTGTTGAAAACGGCCATGCGGCGGCGCTAGTAGTAACTTTGTTCGTGTTGTTTTGACGGGGTTATATGGCTTTGGTCATGTAGAGTCGTTACAAACTCTTAAAAATGTAAAAATAAAACGGTTTCTTTATGCAATTATTGTGAAAATGGCCCGGTGGAGTTTTCTACTAGTGTTTTTATGTTTGTTTGTCGCGTTTATTCTGCCGATGTGTATTGCTCCGGGGTGCAAATCAGGTTTCAAAAGTGAACTCAGAGAACCCGAAGATTCCGAATATGAAAAAATTAATTTTTTCGTCGTTCCGAAAGACCCAGCTATTAAAGCAAAATCTAGTTTTTGACTTAGTCTTGAATGATTTGTCTAAACCCAAATTTTACTTTTCTTGTGCAGAACATGGGAAAGAAATTTTGTCCTACACTATTAACTTATATTTGCAGAATAAAATGCGACAGTTTGCTAACATTTCTTTAGCTGATTCCAAAAAAGCTAATTTGCAGAAAAAGAAATTAGCGAAATTAGCTGGAACCTAATTCTAATTCGTAATTTATTATAAGATTTCGAAAAATCATTTTCGATTAATTTGAGTGTTGCCAAAGATAACAATATTTGTTCTTGTCTTTCTTTGAGCGTGACTATACAAATGTTAGAATATTTTAGCTTCTTTACAAAATCTATTTATTATTATTATTATTATTATTATTATTATACCATTAAGCCATTTCCCTTTCGGGGTAGGCCTGACTTGCTCGGTTGGAAAATAGTAGTGTGTATATGGGTATATAGGTATAGAGTAGATAGGTAGGGGTTAAATAGGTATATAAGTGTAAAGTAGGTAGGTATATAGGTATAAGGTAGAATAGGTATATAGGTGTTAGGTATAGATATTTTAGATTGATCTGGAATTCTCGTGTCATTTATTTAAATGACAGGTTTATTCCGCAACACTGCTCCGACCCAGGTTGCTGATCAATCTCTCTAGCGATCACCCCAAGTGAAGAGCCTCACAAAATTGTTATGTATGGTTCCCCACTTGAGCCCATTAGTTTCCAAGGTCTTTGTTTCAGGCGTCATTCATTCTATTGTCACTCTGTTTACAAACTATTTGTCGCCACACTTTTCTGTCCTGGCATACTACTCTAGCTTCCTTCACGTCCATGCATTTTTTCATGCAGGCTCTTGTGTTTCTATGGCTTCTTATGTCTCTTCGGATTAATGTCTCATTCACAGATTCTAACCATTCTTACGGCGGTCTACCTCTGGGCATTCTGCCATTTACTTTACCTTTATACACTTGTTTGGTCAGTCGTTCATCTTTCATTCTTTCAAGATGTCCGAACCATCTTAACTGATTTCTTTCCCATATGTCAACTAGTGTCTCTCCTGTACCACATTCTTGGAGGATAATCTCGTTTCGGACTTTGTCCATTAGTGTTTTCCCGCATATTGTGCGCAGAGGTTTCATGCCAATCGCGTTAATTTTACTCCTGTCCTTTTCTTGACACTTCCATGTCTCGCTACAGTATAGTACAGTCGGTACGAATATAGAATTATGTATGGCCATTTTAGCTTTTTTGGATCTGTTTTTATTTGTGAGAATGGACCCTGCTCTACCGATAACCTGCTTACCCTTATTTATGCGCCTATCTAACTCCCCTTCGATTTTTCCGTCGCTAGTAAATAGACTACCTAGATATACGTACTTGTCAACTTGTTCTAATCTCTCATCATTTAGGACAATGTTGTACATTGTTTTCTCACTTTTTCCCTCAAACACCATGATTTTTGTTTTATCTACGTTAATTTTGAGTCCCATGTCCTTCATGCTTGTTTTAAGTTTATTCAACATTCTTTGCAAGTCCTCGACTGATTCTGCCATAACAATCTTGTCATCTGCGAAAGCTAACCCACGTACCTTGACTGTTTGGAGATCTACACCTTCTTCGTCGAAGAGTGCAATTCTTAGACACTTATCCATGAATATGATAAATAGCCACGAGGACATAACGCATCCTTGTTTCACGCCTTGCATAATATGGAACCAGTCACTCAGTGTCCAGTTTACCCTTACACTCGCTTTACTACCTTTATATATTGTGATTTTAAAAATATCACATTTGAGAGTTCGTTATTTGTAATAGAAAATAATATTTTATGATGTATCTTATTACTTGTTTGTAATATATCTAGATATAATAATTATATTTATTATATAGTCGCATTATATTGTAAAACAGCAATATACAAAAATTAGATCTTCATCACTATATTTAAAAGTGTTTGAATATCCGGGACTAATACAAAATAACGAAAAAATAAATAACAAAACCACAAATTATCGAGAAAAAAATGCCAAAAATATAACTTAACGAATTATAAAATTGACCGAATTATAAAATAAATGAAGTGTTAAATTCCCATAAATATTTCAATTCCTGAAATTTAAATTTGCCGAAAATAATTAATTATTGATTAATTAAATTGTTTGTTTTATTTATAATTTATTAATTTAATTTGTATAATTCGTTAATTGTATAATTCGGCAATTTTATAATTCGGTCTCGAAGTCCGTCAATTTTATTTTTGGATATTTTTAAATTCGGGATTTTATTTTTTGTCAATTAAAAATCTTGTCGCTATTTGAAATTTAAAACGTTTTAATTTGTTATTTATTTTTTCATTATTTTTTATAATTCCCGAATATACATGCAATTTTTTTTGTTTGAATTATGTCAATTATGCCGGTTTTCCTATATTAAACAAAATAATAAGTAAGTACATAAGTCTCATTTACTACCTGATTCTACACTATGAAGAAAAAATTATTTTAAATTGTTTTTCATATTTATTTTGTAACTTTTATGCTTTTTTTCCTATGGTATTGCATTGTTTTGTAGAACAAAGTTACTACTAGCGCCGCCGCACGGCCGTTTTCAAATCTCATGACAAATTTTGCTTTATATGAAACCTAATATTTGGAAGATTTTATCATTTTTAAAGAAACCTTTTTCTGAGTGAATTGTTGTTTGGCACTTTTTGGAACTTATTAAACTTAATAGTACAGTTTCTGTAGTCTTACAGTTCATTCTTATAGTAAATCTTATAGTTAGTGCTTTTAATATTTACTGCTTTTATGTGATAAGTAGTTTTATACGTTCATCCGCTTATTTTTTGGATAGGCATTTTTATTTTATGATTAAATTTACCACTCTAATTTATAAAAAATTATATTTTATACTAAAATATTGTATCAGGTGTTTGCAGGTTAGTGTATGTCAAAGAAAAATTTGTTCGATATGTCAAAGATACAATTTGTGACATTCAATGAAACATTTTTCTAGCTGTTCTACCAAATATATTTATCACACTCTTGGAGAATTTTTCATCCTCCTAAAATATAGTTAGCAGGGTGTCTACCCTACCTGGAAAACGTGGAAAACCTAGAATTGTCAGCGAATTTTTATATACCTGGAAAAACCTGGGAATGTCAGGGATTTTTTTTTTAAGTCAGGGAATTTTTTCGAGAGGATGCTTAATTTTTTTTTTTAATTGCAATATTAAATTGAATAACAATAATTTTTTTTGTAAAAGTAGCT
Source organism: Andricus curvator (assembly GCA_932195095.1). Taxonomy (NCBI): domain Eukaryota; kingdom Metazoa; phylum Arthropoda; class Insecta; order Hymenoptera; family Cynipidae; genus Andricus; species Andricus curvator. Next base: position 30,210 of record CAKNYM010048039.1, read on the forward strand.
TTATATTACTGTATCGAACTATTTTATTGAAAAATCGTTTTTTTTTTGTTTGAAATCAATTTTTTAAACTGAAAATTTAACTATTCTGTTTTTGGTTGAAAATTGGTCGGTTTTAGTTGAAAATTCGTGCAGTTTGTTGAAAATTCGTTCTTTTCTGGTTGAAATATCAACTACTACATTTTTCGTTCCGAATCCATCTTTTCTGAATGAAGATTTAATTACTTGGCTGAGAGTTACTCTTTTGTTAAAAATTAATTTGTTGTTAAAGATTCATAATTTTAATTGAAAGTTCATCTCCTTGGTTGAAAAATGAGCTATTTTGTTAAAAATTCGTTTTTTATTTGGCTGAAAATTAATTTTTTTACTGAAAATTTAACTATTCTTGTTGCAACTTTAACTATGTTGTTGAAAATTTGTTTTTTTTTTCTGTTGAAAAATTTGTTTTTTACTGAAAATGTAACTATTCAATATTTGGTTGAAAAATTATCTCTTTTATTTGAAAATGTTGACTTTTTTGGTAGAAATTAATCTTCTGGATTGAAAATTAATCTTTTTCTTTGAAATTTAATGATTCTAGTTAAAGACTTATTATTTTAGTTGAAAATGCATGTTTTTAGTTTCAAATTCAACTATTACAGTTGAAAATTCATCACTTTGTTTGAAAATGTTTTTTTTTTCTACCGTGAAATGCAACTATTCCAATTGAAAATTATATCCTTTCAGTTGAAAATTCATCTCTTTGGTTAAACGTTAATTTTTAACTGAAAATTTAAATATTCAATTCTTGGTTTAAAATTTATCTTTTTAATTGAAAATTCATGTATTTTCTTGAAAATTCGTCTTCTTCAGTAAAAATTAATCTTCTTGGTTGAAAAATCATCTTTTTGGTCGAAAAATTAGCTATTCCAGTTAAAGTATGATCATTTCAGTTGAAAATTCATGTTTTTTTTTTAAATCGTCTTTGTGGTAGAAAATTCATCTTCTTGGTTGAAAAATTAAGTATTCCAGCTAAATATTCATAATTTTAGTTGAAAATTCATGTTTTTGCTTGAAAATAAAACTGCTTGGTTGGAAGTTAAATTAAATTTGTTTTAAAAATAAATCTATTTTTTTTTTTTTTTTGGAAAATTAATTTGTTTGACTGAAAATTTAACTGTTCCATTTTTGGTTGAAAACTTATATTTTTTATTTCAAAATTCAGCTATTTGTTTGAAAATTGATCTTTTTGGTTGAAAATTCAACTATTTGGTTAAAAAATCATCTATCTTTTTGAAAATCCAAATTTTTACTTGAAAAGTTACGAATTTTAATCGGTTTAAATTGAATTTCGTATAGTGCCCACATTAATTTAATGATTAATTATGTTTTTATTATTATTTAATTATTTAATTAATTGATCGTGCTAAAATATTTAAGAATATCTTGTCATATTAATTGAATTCCTAGAAACTGAAAAAAAAACATTATTTATAATAAACTCGCGAAATTGTATACATATCCCGAGTCGATTTTTTTAAAATATGTGAAATATTTGAATGGCTCCATGCTATGAAAAATTATACCTGGAAAAAACTTGAGATACCTGGAAAAAACCTGGAATTGTCAGGGAATTTTTCTCCAGGATTTGAGTAGACATCCTGGTTAGTTTTAATGGTTATTTACATTTATTTAGTTTTTTTATTTTTATGCTACTGATTTTTGTATAAGTAGAATAATTAATTAATTTGATAATTGATCTGAGCGACGTGAAACTTACTAGGGAGAAAATATGCCCGCCACAGATTGCTGAAGCGCAAGTTTAAACTGTGCAAGACATGTAGACATGAATTCATAAAGTTAAAATGTCACACTGTTGATTGAGGTTGGGGGGGGGGGGCATATTTTGATATTATCATTGTTAATTAATGAAAACAGATCTTATTTTTTTACAATTCAGAATTTTATTCAAACCGCAGATTTCGTTTTGTCAACGGAATTGACTGTAAATAACTTAGTAAAATCCTCCCCTTAAGATACTTTATTAAAGAACAATAATTTTCCATTTTATAAGTAATTTTTGTTGTGATGTTGCTTTTTATGACAAAATCGGCTGCTAGTGACTCAGAAAGGACCCTATTTATTAGGAGATTTTATCAGGTGACATTATTTGTTATTAATTTAAACATTTTTTTTAGAGGAATACTCTCCTCCGCCCCAGGTAACGCTTTTCTCGAATTGTCATGTAGTTTTTCACCATTTTCGTAACGCTAGGCTTATGTATGTATGAGCAATATTCAGTTAGAATATTAGTTTGAATTAAATGCCAACGGCCATACCACGCTGAAAAACCCAGTTCTCGTCAGATCACTGAAGTTAGCAGCGTTGGACGCGGTTAGTACTTGGATGGGTGACCATTCAAGAATACTGACATGAGTGCTGTTGGCACATCGTGGGTGTGGTGAGCCCACACTTGTAGTTATTTATAACTACAGGAAAAACCTAGAAACACTACCCGAATCGGGTAGTGTCACGCCTACCCTGAAAGGGAAATGGTTTAATGGTATAAATGTGAAAAATAGTACATGCAAATTATTGAACGTGAGGAGGATACACCAAAGAAGTAGTAAATACACTACGAAAATATAATGATCTCGGAGAGGTAAGTTGCAGATTACGTTATTACAGAGTATACCTTTGAAACCTATATATTTCATTAAAAGAAAGATTTTCTTTTCACTGAAACAAAATTTCAATTCCTTCATGGCTTCCAGCAAATAGGAGAGTTCACCGCTCACTAGGAGGCGTTAGCGAACTTACATAAGTGCCTGCAAAATTCGTACTCATAAATAAGCAAAGTAAATTTTTTGCAAAGGCAATTATCAAAAGTGAGTCAAGCAAGTAGCCAAATGAAAAGTTGAACTGCAAATTCGGAAAGCATTATTGAAGAGGAAAAATAAGTATTTGTTAGAGAATTCACCTTTGAAGGACAGTAAAAAATCTACCTTACCTACCGTTGCTCAAGACTTACCTCCCTACCAAACTAACAGTTAAATTTTCAATATAAAAATTAAATGTTAATAAATAAAAACAAATTTTTAACAAATTAGTCCAATATATCTAAAATGATGAATATTCAAACGAAAAAGATGAATTTTGAAGAAATAAAAATACAAATGGTTAAACTTTGAAGCCAAATAAGAGACATTTTCTAGGGAAATTTTATACCAAGAAGATTAGTTTTTTACCAAAAAAGACTAATTTTTATCCAAAAAGATTAATTTTCAACCAAAAGTAGAAAATTTAGACCTTCAGTGATAAAAAATTAATTTTCTACAAAAGAAAAAACGACTTTTCAACAAAATAGTTAAATTTTCAACCAAAGAGATAAATTTTCAACAATAAATGGAAAAGTTACATTATCATTTCAAAAATTATATTTATACAAAAAACGAATTTTTAACGAAGTAAAGTATATTTTCAACCACAAAGATGTGAACAATTATAAAAAAAAAATTTGAGCAAGTAGTGCAATTTTCAATTACAAAAAAACCATTTTCAACAAAACAGTTAAACTTTCACCCAAATAGATGAATTTTCAACTACATTCAAGGTAAAAACCCGTCTAAAGGATCATAGGCGGAAGAACTAGGAGTACTATACATTAAAATAGATGTAATTGAATAATAATAATTTAACAATCAAATAGTATGAAAGTCAAAGTTGTATAATAACTAATTGATAATTTAATTGAAGAAAGTGTAGCTGAAGATATAATTTAATACTTACTTACTTACCAACAGCCATACCACGCTGAAAAAACCAGTTCTCGTCAGATCACTGAAGTTAAGCAGCGTTGGGCGCGGTTAGCACTTGGATGGGTGACCATTCGAGAAAACTGAGTGCTGTTGGCACATCGTGGGTGTGGTGAGCCCACACTTGTAGTTATTTACTACAAGTTATCAACCTAGAAACACTACCCGAACCGGGTAGTGTCATGCCTACCCCGAAAGGGAAATGGCTTAATGGTATACATACTACTTCTCAAATTTTTAACCTTCATACCCAAATTATATGTACTTTTAATCGGGAAAATGCGTAGATTATATTATATTTTATAATTATATAGAATATATCTCCATTTTTTCCGCTCAGATATCACTTCTTGCATATGCCACATCTTGATTCAAAGCGTTGGATAACATCACATTTCATGCTTTAAAAAAGTCGATAATGAGCAATTCTATGTTGAATCATCTGAAGAATTTCATCTATTGTTAGTAATTTTGATAAAAATTCTAGTGTCCGTGCTCTTAGGTGTTGCAAGTAAAATCCTAAAATAATTTTTGAAACATTAAAAAAATATAAGAGATTTTTAAAATTGAAAATTTGGGGTCCTTTAACTTTCAACACTTTTGTGATGTTAATGAAATTAAGATTTATTTTTTTAAATTATTCACAATAAAACACAGTTTTATCGTAAGAGGTACCTGTTATGTTTATAAGCGGGGAAGGATGGGAATTTTTCCGAGAATTTCGTGGGCAAAATTGAGTAGATACCCTGATTTATATATTATTTACTATTTGATAATTGTATACTATGTACTGTGTATTTAGTTATTATTTACACTAGCGCTTACTTGACACACTTCTGGGGTGATCTACACCATAGCGACAAAAATTGTTTACAAAAATAATCTATTGAATATTTTTACTTGAAAATTTTATCAGATCATCTTAAGAGCTTACTTGAGAGGACTATGTAGGTTATATAGCCAAAAATCAAAATTTAGTAATAATTCAATAATTAATAAAGTAAGAAAAATGGCCGTGGGGTGTTTTACACCCCACGTATTCTTAACGTATTTTGAAGTGCTGATTCTTAAAGTAACCTTTTTTTGGTGGCATCAATATTTTTGTAGATATTTAAGATTTAATGTTTAATATATAATATAAAAAGTAAAAAAATCGTATTGCGCATATGCAAAAACTTAAAAAAATATAAGGGTTATAAACTAAAATTTACTTCCTCTTAATTTAACGTAATTATTATTATTATAAAGAATTTTCTGGAATATGAAGTGCGCATGTGTGAGAGAAAGGACGCCGGGAAACAAAGGGCCGAGGAGTTGGAGGTTTTAGGCTATGGGCGCGAGAGCTTGGGCAGTGTGCTGCGTGAACAGAACGGCTAGTATTACTGAGAAGGATTCTTCCATATTTGTTCGCGTGAACGTTAACTACTTAATTCAAGACTCATGGAAAGCAAAGCGCGAGTGTTGAAGTGATTTTACTTCGTCAAATTTATTGAAACGCGATCCTCCGTTTTTCCTTTTTAACTTTATGTAACTTGATATCTTAATTTTTAATAAACGTTTACATTTTACATTGAATACAATCAATTCGCTTAAGCCATTTCTGCCCCACTCTCCATCCAGACTTATATTTAAGAATAAATGTATAACAAATCAGAAGTGGGATGGCGAGCGAGTTGTGTTAAGACGAATTCTATGTGCGCGGAAGATAGCGACTCGTGGAATGATGGACCTTACGAAAATTGAGTATAGAAAAATTGCTATTGTGTACGGCCACGAAAACAGCCTGGCGCCACCTGTTGCCTAAAAGCGGCAATTTCTTAGGGATGAATTCCACTTGTTTACATGCGATTGAAAATAAATTTATACTGAAAATAAGAGTTTAACTATCAAATAACGAGAGTGTCTGTAGGAAAACTGATAAAATCTCGATTCAGTGAAAAAAACTTTTGCTCGAGTTTATTAAACGGTTTGATCGGAGTTGAGTTTTGAATTTATCTGTCTGTGACAGGTCTATCGGATTACAAATACCACATAAAGCACTTCAATATTCTTGTTTTTCGAAAAAGGTATCTGGACAAATTATTGTGTTAATTGGGTAAATAATATTATATATAATCGCATATATATACGATCTATTGATTGCTGTGGGTTAGAATGAAGGTAGGAATCAGAAGATTATTTATCATAGCGTGCTACGCCCCAGTTGACAGTGAGCCGCGAGAAGTCAAAGACGCCTTCTGGGACACTTTAAATGATACAATAAGTACTTGCGATCAAGGTGAAAGAATAATTCTGCTAGGAGATATAAACGGATGGGTCGTCGTCCAACGTCAGGATACAGATACAGAAAAGGTGCTAGGTAATTTTGGGGATCCAACAAGAAAAAATTATAACGGGGAAAAATTAATTAGCTTATGCTTAGAAAAGGGCCTATTTATTACCAATACTTGGTTTCGACATAAAATGATCCACACGTACACCTGGTGTAAAGGAAACAACCGTAGTGTAATTGTCTTCGTTATTGCGGATGAAAGACTAAGAGAACTAGTCAAAGATACAAGAGTCATGAGGAGTTCCGAATGCAATACTGATCATTACCTTGTAGTCTCTAAAATAAACTTAGGGCGGGGATGGAGAAGAAAGAGAACAAAAAAACTAAACAAACGCGAATAAAGATTGAAAATTTACAGAAACCGGAAGTGCGGATAGAGTTTCAAAAAAAGTTAAGCGAACGCATAGATAGGGCAACTTGGGAAGCGCTCATAAGCAATAAAGATATAGAGGGCGCGTGGACTTTCTTACGGGATATCATTGTTAAAACTGCAATTGAAGTGTGTGGTACGGCGGTTGTAGGAAGAAAATCTGGTGATGCATGGTGGAATGATGAAATTGAGGCAGCCCAAAAAGAAAAAAAAGAAGCGCACAACAAAACGCTGAACGTGACAGGTCTTAGCGATGAGGAGAGAAATAGGCTCAAAAATGATTACAGGCACAAAAATAGGAAAGTTAAACGACTAGTCAAAGAGAGTAAAGAGAAAATCAGAGCAGAAGAAGAGAACAAAATACAAAACTGCTTTGAAGGAATTATGAAACTATTATATAAACAGTTGAAGGAAAGTAAAAGTACAGAGTTTACCAGCATGAGAAACAGCAAAGGTGAAATGCTATATGATATAGACGGGATAGTAGACGCTTCAAAAGACTCTTTTAAAGAATTATTAGGAGGTGAAGATATAGGGCAACAGAACTGCGACATAGAACATGAAGCATTAGAAAACCCAATTGAAAAAGTCTGTGTCACTGAGGTTAGAGATATAATTAAGAACTTAAAAAATGGTAAGGCTGCTGGCGTAGACAGTATTAGCGCTGAAATGCTTAAATACGGTGGCGAATATATACCTCACAGGTTGTGCGAATTGATAAATTTATGTATCGAGATGGGAGAAGTCCCAGACGATTGGAGAAAAGCGATTATCGTACCAATATACAAAAGAAAGGGAGATAAAAGCCATTGCAGTAATTGCAGAGGTATCAGCTTACTAAGTACCGTAAGTAAAATATACTCAAAAATACTCATTCGTAGGGTAATGAAAATTACAGAAGAAAAGATATGGGAAGTCCAAAGTGGATTTATGCCAGGAAGATCATGTACAGATCAGATATTTAGTTTCAGACAGATAACAGAAAAAAGCTTAAGAGTAGGAAAGAAAGTTTTCTGTGCATTTGTTGACCTAGAAAAAGCAATTTGACAAGGTAAATAGAAGTAAACTTTGGGAAGTCCTTAAAGAGTACGGAGTCAATGGATGGCTCCTACAAGTAATAAAATCAATATATACAGGTAGTAAAGCGAGTGTAAGAGTAAATGGAAAACTGAGTGACTGGTTCGATATTATGCAAGGCGTAAAACAAGGATACGTTATGTCCTCATGGCTATTTATCATATTTATGGATAAGTGTCTAAGAATGGCCCTCTTCGACGAAGAAGGTGTAGATCTCGAAATAGTGAAGGTACGTAGGTTAGCTTTCGCAGATGACAAGATTATTATGGCAGAATCAATCGAGGACTTGCAAAGAATGTTGAATAAACGTAATACAAGCATGAAGAACATGTGCCTTAAAATTAACGTAAATAAAACAAAAATCATGGTGTTTGAGGGAAAAACTGAGAAAACAATGTGCAACATTGTCCTAAATGATGAGAGATTAGAACAAGTTGACAAGTACGTATATCTGGGTAGCCTATTCATTAGCGACGGAAAAATAGATGGGGAGTTAGATAGGCGCATAAATAAGGGTAAGCAGGTTATCGGTAGAGCAGGGTCCATTCTCAGAAATAAAAACATATCAAAAAAAGCTAAAATGGCCATACATAATTCTATATTCGTACCGACTGTACTATACGGTAGCGAGGCATGAACCTGTCAAGAGAAGGACAGGAGTAAAATTAACGCGATTGGCATGAAACCTCTTCGCACAATATGCGGAAAAACACTGATGGACAAAGTTCGAAAAGAAATAATCCTCAAGAAATGTGAGTGTATAAAGGTAAAGTAAATGGCAGAATGCCCAGAGGTAGACCGCCAAAAGAATGGTTAGAATCTGTGAATGAGACACTAATCCGAAGAGACATAAGAAGCCATAGAAACACGAGAGGCTGCATGAAAAAATGCATGGGCGTGAAGGAAGCTAGAGTAGTATGCCAGGACAGAAAAGTGTGGCGACAAATAGTTTGTAAACAGAGTGATAATAGAGTGAATGACGCCTGAAACAAAGACCTTGGATACTAAATGGGCCCAAGTGGGGAACCACACATAACAATTTTGTGAGGCTCTTCACCTGGGGTGATCGCTAGAGAGATTGATCAGCAACCTGGGTCGGATCAGTGTTCGGAATGAACGTGTCATTGGAATAAATAACACGAGAATTCCAGATTAATCTAAAATGTCTATACCTAACACCTATATACCGATCTACCTTATACCTATATACCAACCATACACACTACTTTTTTCCAACCGAGCAAGTCACGCCTACCCCGAAAGGGAAATTGGCTTGATGGTATAATATAATAATAATATCATTTTTGTAGTAATGCTAGTTGTCAGATTTTGAGGTTAGAAAGTTTAATTATCCCAGAATATTTATGGAGTATATTTTATTTTAATTTAAATGACATTAAGTATTTTATTATTAGTATTATTTTTTTTACTTAAAATTATTTCTATTGTCTAGTGGAATATTTATTAACATTGGTTCATCAATTTTCAATTATGCAAACAAATTCCATTTGTTTAAAATCAATTCAGAAATATAACAAAATTATTGTTTCCAACAATCAGACATTTTAATATAAATAGCAGAAAAGAAAAACTAACAAATTTGGTGAAAAAATAGTGTTGAAACAGATTAAAGGTTGTTGAAAATAAATAATAATTTATTACCTCAACGATTGGAAAATATCTGAAAATAAATGTATGTCACTTAACGATAATACAGTAATATTTTTTATTTAAAAAAAAAAAAACGAATTTTGCAAAAAAAATTATTTATGCAAATGGAATTTGTTTAAAAATTTAAAAATTAAGTAACCAGTGTTGATCAATATTCCATTGAAGAAATAATCATAATTATTATTTTAAAAAATCGAAAAAAAATTATTCAAACAAATTAAATTTTTTCAAACAGTCGAAAATTTATTAACCAATGTTGATAAATATTCCATTAGACTAATTCAAATAATTTTAAGTAGAAAAAAAAACGAGAATAAAGTGCTCAAAAGGTCGATTTCATAAAAAATTGACATTTTTGGTTTTAACGGTAGTTTTCAGGGTGCCGTGGGGGTGTGTTAGGGGTGTCACACCCATATGGTATCGTTGCCCTCTAAACAAAATGTTTTTGGACCACCCTTATGTACGTAACATATTCCTAGTTTTCTATTTTTCAAACATACGGATATTCTAGTGTGAAAATTACACAATTCCTCATAAAAATACCACTGGTATTTTTATATCCTTAGATTTCTGTGACACATTTTTATTGTTAAGTTCATAAAGTGAAGGTAAATTTTTACAGAAACATTTATCAAGAAGAAAATTTAAGGCAATCCTATATGTAATTTTTTACTTGAATTTTTCACAGTGAGTGTCCTGTACCTCATTTCTAATTTATTAAAATTTTTAACATAAAGAAAAATGTTAGGAAATTTATAATTATAATTATAGATTTCCCTAATACTTTTTACATTCTCATTCTAATGAGAAGGTATTGGTTTTATGTAAAATTTGACATAGTCGGTTTTCATCAAATCTCCACGTTTTGAGACCCCCTGAGCTAGAAAAAACGATTTTTACGAAGGTGTCGGTCTGTCTGTAGTCTGTCTGTCTGTAGCCACGATAACTTTCGAAAAAAATGATCAGATTTGATTGAGCTTTGGCATACTTTTTTATGGCCGAAAAATAGAGAACGAGTTCGTTAACCAGCTATTTTGGATGAAAATCCAAAAAGTGAGCACATTTTGAAAATTTTTGAGACCACATTTTTGGAAGATTTGAAAATTCTATGTACGGTTATTAGTAGTACGCAAAATGACGAACAAAATATTCTTATGACTTTTCGTGATAAAAAAAATTACTGGAGTTATAGCATTGTCAAAATTCCAAAAAACAAACGAAAATGAACATTTTAAGCCGAAAAACGCACGATATGAAAAAAAGTCAAGAGGAGAAAAACGCTGCTTTTTGAACACCCTATAATATTTTCATAACAACTTTTTGAATTTTTTGAAAAATAAAAAATTCAAATTTTGATCGCACAAAAAATTAATGAAAAATCAAAAAAGCCATTTTGCTGTCAAACTATGCAAGATACCAGAAAAGATCATCTAACCAAAATTGTGCACCTAAAAAAGATCTACAAATTTCTTATCATTCACTTTTTGATATGACGCGCAGTTTTTGTTTTATTCGTAAAAAACAGCATTGAAAATAGAAAAATCAAATTTTCAGACTAATATTACCAGCTACGAAAAAATGACCGAAACAAAATTTGTTCATCCAAGAAAGTGGTACAAATTTATTGTGACTCATGTTTCGATAGGATGCGTGGTTTTTGTTTTATTCGTGAAAATAACATTGACAGTAAAAAAAATCAAATTTTCGAAAAAACAATGCAAGGTACGAAAACATATAAATGAACAAAAATTGTGCATTCAAAAAAGACTTACAAACCCGTAATCAATTTTTGTGGTAAGAATATATTCAAAATGAAAAAATTAACTTTTTTGATAAACGGCACAAGCTAAAATAAAATGTTAACTAATAAAATTTGTCGCCTGAATTATATCATTACTTTTCATTTGAAATCAAATACCAATTTAGTAATTTGTATATGAAGAACATATAACACGAAGCACAAAGTGCGCGCTCAGTGTATTTACCAAATCTCACGCCGTAAGTGCGCTCAAACTTTTTTGTTTCTATCATACGGTTCAAATGATTTTCAAATCAAATATCGAGCGCGAAGCGCGAGTGCCTGGATGAGAATGTGTTCCTTAAGGTCGATAGAACCTTGAGTAAATAAAGTTCCTTTTCAGTCTAAAATACAAACAAATTTAACAATCACTTAATATGTAGAGGTTTTGATAATTTTATAATATTTGCAAACAAACTTTTTCTTTTCATCCAAGTCGAACACGAAGTTCAAAAATCTAGAGGAGCCGAGCGTAAAGCGCGATGTAAACACGCCCGAGCGCGTAGCGCGAGGTGAATACATAATCGAGCGCGAAGCGCGAGATAAATATATGATCGAGCGCGAAGCGCGAGATCCAACAGTCGCGCGCCCTAGGCGCGCTCAAACTTGCGAGCGAAGCGAGCCACGCGCGAAGCGCGCCATGAGAATGTGCCCGCGAAGCGGGCAGATTTTTTTTATGTTACAATATATTTTTTAATTAATAAACACCTATAATTTAACGTCGTATAGGGGAGAACTAACAGACGTTTCTCTGATTATATATAGCGGGATGAGTATTGAAATAATGAGTATTGGGGAATGAGTATTCAGATAATGAGTATTGAAATAATTAGTATAGCGGGATGAGAATTGAGGAATGAGTATTGAGAGAATGAGTATTAAAATAATTAGTATACCGGGATGAGTATTGGGGAATGAGTATTGAGAGAATGAGTATTGAAATAATGAGTATAGCGGGATGTGTATTGAGAGAATGAGTATTGAAATAATGAGTATTGGGGAATGAGTGTTCAGATAATGAGTATTGAAATAATTAGTATAGCGGTATGAGTATTGAAATAATTAGTATAGGGGGATGAGTATTGAGACAATGAGTATTGGGGAATGAGTATTGAGAGAATGAGTATTGAAATAATTAGTATAGCGGGATGATTATTGAGGAATGAGTATTGGGGATTGAGTATTGAGCATCATTAGTGAATATGAGTATTGGCATTGAGTGTAGACAGTGAGTGTTAGAAATGAAAATTGAAAATTAGTATGCGATGTCTTTTATAACTAAATCCTTGTTTCTCTTAAACTAAAGAAGCTATATTAACGACATAGTCAGGTTCATAATTTGATTGTTTTCGGAATAGCCTGGAACTAAATGAAAAGTGTGAAATAAAACCAATGGGTATTTTACATTGGTTTCATTTTAAAGTTTAAATTTAGTTTCAGGCTACTACAAAAATAATCAAATTATGGATTTTGTATAATATAAATTTTGAAAAACTTTGTCTCAGTCACATTTATACGAGCGCTCGCACTACAATCTTTTTTTGTCGATTGTTTTAACTCAGTGAGCCTATTTTTCTTAAACATCAATGATTACTTTTGAATCTAAGGAGGAAACTTGTACGAGTTTCGAAACAACATTATATCAAATCTTTATATATTTAAACTCGGTTTCATGACACAACAAAAAACCAATTGATAGATATATAGATAAACGTTTATTCTTCAGCCTGCTGGCCTTAAAAATTGACTTGCTTACACTTCCATTTTTTTTATAGAATTTTCTCAAAACTAACCCTTAAAAGTAACATCCTTTCACACCTTATCTCTAACGCCGCTCGCTCTTATCGTCGTGCCATCCTCACTTCGCCTCGCCTCGCACGCATGTCCCTACTTTCTCGCTTTTCCTCGCATTACCAAACTCTGCCTCCGCGGCTTATACCTAATACTTATCTACTATTTACTATATTTACATTTACTTATATTTACTTCCTCCTCTATTTACAATCTTTCCTTCTCCATTCCTCCTTCCTTCTCTCCTTCCCCATCTTACCCAAGACTCCCTTCACCCATGCTACTGCCCTTTTGTCCCCCCTTTCATGCATCAATACCTCCATGCTTATCCCACTCCGTTCCACCTCTACGCACTCCTCCAGCCAGTGCTCCACTCTTGCCTCCCCCTTCCCACATAGTTCACACATCCTCTTTTCCCTAGCGAGCCAGAACCTATTGAAACCCTCCATGCACCCACATCTCATCCCCGCTATAAGCTCCTGACTTCCTTTCTCTCCTTTCTCACACAAATATTGCGCTCTCGCCCTTGGCATAATCCACACATAGTTCCCATTAAACCTTGTCTCTCTTATTCTCTCTTCCCCTGCTGTCTTCTCTCTCTCCATGCCGTTTTTCTTAACCAACTCATATACCTTCCTTCCTTCCTCATGCATCCTTCTCATTTCATCCATCTGCAGTCCATTCGTTCTAAAATACCTTTCTCTTTCAACCTCCATCTTCCCACCCCCTCTCCTGTTCTCCTTCTCCCACCAACACTCCCTAACCAGCTTACTTCTCCCCTCTTCCAAAAATTTCTCCTCATATTTACACGCCCGACTCCCCGCTAGAATCCCTACACTCGTTCTCCCCGTCTCCCTCCTGACAATATAATTAGGCGTGTTCCTTGCCAGCCCCAGTGTCCACTTTACATACCTCTCCTGTGTCCTATTTACCTCTTCGCTTTCCTTCCACCCCCACACCTCTACTCCATACAATAGCACACTCATCACTAATGAGTCAAACAATTTCATTCTTGTGACCATCCACTCCGCCATTCCTCCGAAACAAGAAGCCCAGGTACACAAACTCTTTCACCTCCTGCACCGCCTTTCCCTTCCACTTCCCTCCCTTATCCCTTCCCCCTCCTTTTCTGAACACCATAACCTTGGACTTTTCCGCATTCAGTTCTAACCTGTTCTTATCCAGGTATCTTCTCAACCTCTTCATCATTTCCTTTAAGGCCTCCTCGCTTTTTGCCAACAACACTATGTCATCTGCATACGCTAGTGACCAAATTCTAACCACTCCTATCCTGACTCCTCCTACCACTCCGGCCTCCAGCTTACCTTATCTTTGGTCTCTTCATATATCTCCCTTACCCTTACCAATTGTCTGGAACCTGTCGTTGACTCTTGTCGCCACTTTCATCTATATCATATACCTTGATGTTAATAACACGAAGGATTAAGCGTAACATCCATTCTTCAACAACTTTACATCTATATACAAGTAAATTAATAATCTAGAATTCGTCGACCGAATTGTTATTTATAATCACAACGCAACGTATAATATTACATTGTTATTTGTTTTTTCAAAAATCATTTGATCAATTGCATTTCGCTATAATTTCGATTTATCCTGTTTGCCAATGTACCTAATTTTCATTTTTCCGAATTACTGTTGGTTCTAATTTTTATTTTTCCGAATGACCATTTATTATAATTTTCGTATTACAGTAAAGTCCCACTTATTTCAAGTCCCCCTTATTTCAAGACCCGCTTATTTCAAGGTCCCTGTATGCGGTTATCTCAAATTACGCAGTTCCGTCAACCCCCACCACGGTCCCTGTACACTCTCCTCCGCTTCTGTGGCTGCCAAATGAAATAAATAGGTCCAAACAGCGCCCTCGTTAGTTTAAATTGAGTATTTTAGGATGACGTCATGGAAATGCAGACTTTTTGGAGAAAGTATTCTAAACGTAAAAGTCGTAAATGTACAAATAGTAATATTTCGCAGGTGTGGAATGTATTTTCTCAGTCACGTTCCATTCTTTTGTCGATTCACGACCTTTCAGTTTCACGAAATAAAATAAAACATCCTAAATTTCAGATTAGTGGCACGTCAAATTAGTAACCTCAAATTTCGGAAAGTTGCTTGTATTTCGTGACACTGAAAGGTCGTCACTCGAGCAGTGAATGGGACATGACTGAGAAAGTGGATTTTGCACTTGAGAAATATTACTCTTTAGACCTTTATCACTTACCTTTAACTTTAGATATTTTCTCCAAAAACTCGTGTGCAGTAGTTGCAGTCCTATACTGCAACCTAACCTTTCTGACGGCTGACATTTCGACCTAGCCTAGCATTGCCGCGAAATATTTGAGACCACGACATTTTCAACTGCACAAATCGGGGCCGTCTCAAACATTTGCAATTGGAATACATAATATTGTGCAATCTCAGCATGTGAGTAACTGTATCTTTGTCCCTATGCTGCTGGTGTTTTTCGTGCCAGAGTCGCAACCGTCTCTCGCCCTTTGAGCTGAAAAACTGCGTGGGCCAGCAGTGCTAGGAATCTCGGGTCTATTTATGTGTTTTATTATTGATAGTATTTATTGATTTCAAATCGACCGCGGTTTTCGACACATGCGCAGTTGAAAAAGTTGCTTAGAGCATGCGCGGCGATACAAGGCCAGGCAGCCAATGAAAGGCGCTTGGTGAAAAGAACCTGCCCACTCGCGGTAGAGGTGGGGGCCCCTCCAGGCTTGAAAATAACGAATACCTATGTTTCAAGGACGCGGGAATATGTGAGACTTTACTGTACTTACGAAAATACACCGTTCGGAAACCGTTGAAAGACCATTGAGAGGGACCGTTGGGCTACCGTTGAAAATGACCACTGGTTTTTCAACGGTCTTTTCGCACCGGGGCTGGTCGCTAAAGACCTTTTCTACTGAGAGCCATTAGGAAAATTTTCCAGGTAGGTGAGAGCGTAGAGGCCGTAGAGGGAATGTTCCCTCTACGGTGAGAGCCACTGTTGGGGGACTTAATGGTTCCGAGATCCAGTAGATGGCGGCAGACTTGCAAAAATAACAAAGGTTTGAACTTTTTTCGTATTTTCGTCCCTCTTTCTTTTCTTTCCTGGTAGAAATTTTTCAGTATCAACTTCTTATTATTTTTAATCATTTTTATACAGAAATAAGTCAATTAGCAGAAAATATTGCCATTAAACTTTCGAAAAAAGCAAAACTTTTTATTCCCTTGATATTATCTTGTGCGACGAGTAATCATTATTTATCCACAGTCTTATAAACAAGGTATTTTTTATTAACATGCTTTCAACCACAGGCCATAATTTTACAGGGATTCTAGGCCACATTTTTTTTTACCTTGCTGACCATAATTGCCTCAAATAGCGTCTTCAATTTCTGCTATTTCTTTTGTTAATTATAATGGTTTTAAAGATAAGCCGGCGTAGATCTGATAATATCTTCCCTTTCTTTTTTGTCGTTCAGATGGTGCATTTAATAACAATTACGATTCCTAGTACAAACTCTACTATGGCTTATTTATATCATAACACACGTCAGTACTAAGGTATCGAAATGCTTGATACGACAGAGCCTAAATTGGTAGCTTCAGATATCCTCGCCATTAAACCACAATGAATAAAAATAAGCGAATGACTTTTAAATTCTCAACTAATTAAACCTGCGTTCTAAGAGTGATTCTTTTATACATATACAAAAATCCATAATATTGAATATGGATTCAATATTATGGCCCCGGATTGTGAAAAATTTGGGTATTTTTTTTTAGAAAACTAGGGCAGTTTTTGCTTTAAGGCAGGTGATACTTACCATATGAGCAATTCACTCTTGTATAGAATAATGAATATTTTTTGCGGAAACTTTGGGAAATAATTAAGATTTTAAGAACATGAAGATGAATGTCTGCCAACTGTTCTATTTCTAAAATAAAAAACATTTTGACGTCAGTAAGACAGAAATTACGGTTTCTTTAATTTGAAAAAAAAATATATAAATAAACAGTTTGCAGACATACGTCTTTATGTTTTTTTATCATTTTGTAAAGTTTCAGCGAAAATTGTTTTTTATGGTGGAGAAAAACCTATAGGGACGCTGATATGGCCATACGGTGAGTATCAAAAGTCCATACAATTTTAATGTTCATATGTGGAGTGTGGACAATTGGAGATACTCATACAACGTATCTTAAACTTTTTTTGTAAGAAGGACCATTGTGAACTTACAGCAACAAGGAAAATGGCATCTTTATCTATCTCTTGTTGCATAGCGGCGATTTAAATAACTTTTTACATAAATTTCTTTATTATTGAAAAAATTTCTAAAATAATCTTCTGGTATTTTGAACAATAATTGTATACGTGATTTTTTTTTTAAATTCCTAAAACTGAAACTTGAAAATAATATTGAAACACATGTAGTTCTTCATCTGCCTGACAGTTTGTACAAAAAACGCAAGAAAAGAGAGGATAATTCACACAGAGTCAAAGCGTACATGTATTTCTAAACATTGGTCGGCTAACCAGACAGTCTGGACTGGGGCTAGCCAGAAAAAACTTTACACTTTTGGCCAGGACCGGCCCAGACCGTCTGGCCAGCGTCAAGACTGAAAACCAGACGGTTTGGCCAGTCCAGCGCCAGAACATTTTTCCACACGGGTACCGCAAATCTTGATGACAATATTTTTTAAACTTAACATTGACTTCTGAAGATCGTGAATTATTTTTAGAGATAACAAGTTCTCCTTTTATAAATTTAAAGATAATTGTATACAGTTTAATTCCTATTTACACTGTTTTAGGCGTTGAATGCTCTAAAATTGAGAATTTCCCAAAGAAATCAACTTGTGTATTCACTTTTAGCATTTCTAAAGGTGTCAGGATAACGCACGCTGTCGAATACTCAGGGGGGTTAGGTTGGTGACCGGCGCCGATTTTTTTGTTACTTTGCAGGTGAAAAGAGGATCCCAGACTATGAAAGAAAAAAAAAATTTGGGCAAACGTTCACATTTAGGGGTTCAAATCACCCCTTCTATATTTTCGAGTCTTTTGGTGTTTTTGAAGGTAACATTGTGTTTTATTTATTGTTTTTATACAAAATTGTTCTAATAGATTAATTAATTTTATAATGACATATAGTTTAAGATTTTGGACTTAGTTGCCGCAAACATCTTGTTTTGATATTAAATTCTATTAAGAATCATCAATATTATTCGAACTAACCCCTAAATTAGGTGTCATCCACCCCTTTAATATTATCAATGAATAAGAAATATATTTATTAATATAACATTTCTGTAATTAATGGATTAAAATATTTGGTTTAGACAATCAGTAATAGTATAACTGATTTTTTGTTGACGATGGCACATGTTCTTATATTAATAAAGCCTTGTTATGTCAAACCCACCCCTAAAAAAACTTTTTATGTTTTGTTTAGCAGGCAATTTTAATGATTATGCATATAACAGAACTGTTTAAAGAATTTTTATTTAGGTTCAGGCATGTACATATTTCCGTTGAAAATGACACACACATATACTTACCCTTACACATATCGTCCCTTTAACCCTTATTGCTCAAGGCCTTCGACTTACAATATATCTTCTACGAAATATAAAGTAAATGTGTGATATGACAAGTGTGTTTTAATTTCACCATTTGTAAGACTGCGCATAAAATTCTAATCTAATTTTAATTATAATTCTAATCTAAAATGTTTTGAAATAATGAAAGATTAATTGAAAAGAAACAATATCATTCGATCTTTAAGGCACGAAGTTTTCACAGTAGTGATATTCTTCGAAAAAGTGTTTTAGGCACAACCTCTTCTTGCACCATGCACATGTTATTACTGCAACATCACCGCAAATATCACAAGAAGGTTCCATATCTTTGTTGAAACAAAAGTCTGCAGGCTTATCAAAATGTGGAGGTCTGTTTACTGTATATCCGCTTTCATACCAAGAATATTTGAATACGTCAATAAATCTAGGTGAAGACAATTGATTATGTGTAAGGGACTGTAATTTTATGATGTTATTCCTAATATGCAAGTTAATATCAGACCTCAAAAGAATAGTAGTGTCAGAGATTTTTCGTGCGAAATTCTTCCAAATCCTAAAGCCAAACACATCCAAGGGCTGAATTCTCCCAATTGTGCCTTTTGGAATGGTTTTTAGTAAAAGGGTTTTACCTTCTGGTATTGCTGTTTGCACGGTTCGTTCACACTGGACACTCCATGAATCTAATAATAACACAAAATTTTCTCCTACGTTCGGGAAAAATACATCTTGAAGCCACATTTGAAGCAATTCTGAAGAAAGTTTACCGGATTTAGAGGCTTGCAAATAAATATTGTTTGCCTTAAAAAGTCCTTCTTTTACTCTTGGTCCAAATTGTCCGGATGGTTCTTTTAAAACTACAAAAAGGGGTGAAAGTAATCTTCCATCGGCAGATATGGTTGGCTGAATTGTATAGCTATGCGTGGTGGAGGAAACAGATTGAACAACATTTTCCACAGTTTTTGTTCCTTGAAAGCTCAAAGTTCTTCCACTGTGTAATTCCAAATTGAAGCCACTTTGATCGGAATTGAAAATGTTGCTTTCCCCATACCTCAGAATTTCTGATTTTACATCGTTTTTAAAAACATCGCATTCTTGTTCTATATCTCTAGTTTCATGTAAAGATGACACAGATATAAATTTTGTGATTTTTCGCGAAACAACGTTATGCAGTTTCTTGAATTTCCATACCCACCAACGTGATGCTTTAAACCGTGGCATGTCCAATTCACGCTTCTTTTGTAAAGCCCTTCTTCAAAGATCTATATCGTGAAATGTCATCTTCGAATCAATAGCCTCCTTCAAATTGTCGAAAGTGTATTTTGCAACGTTGTATAGCTTATCTTCTCGGACACCACCACTTTTGACTTGTTCTTGCCATCTTCTCAATTGTCGCTCTGAACGAAGCTTCTTGAACCTTTGATGAACGAATGCAAAAGATAAACGCTTTTTCTTTCCAGAATTCCAATAGTCAACAGCTTCTTTTTTATAGTCGACATTGACTTTCTCCTTTTGATATAAACAACTAGGTACTTCACCATAATCGTTTTCTTTTTCTTATTCTTCATCTTCAATCGGTTGTATGTCAATTTGACTATCCCCATGACCAAATTACCATTACATGACCAACTACATTTTCAATAATAAATGAGGAATCAATCATATTCCTCCTTATAATATCCTCTATTACATCGTGTAGATGTACCTCCTCAGGTGTTATTTCTGAAGGCTGAATGCCGAGTTTTTCCGCATTGAACGTTATTGTCAATAACGATATTATATTTAACGGATTATCATTTTATGTAGTAATACTTTACACGATAGAAATACAAGCAAATTTGTAACTGAACAAATGTTCTTTTCTTTCGGTTTATATACCTGCCTGATAATGGTTTATATACATGCTTGATAACGGTTCATATGCATGCCTGATAATTTTATATATGCGCAGTTATTATTACGAATGCCAAAATGATAATACCTTTATCATATCACACACCCCACTTGTTAAATACAATATTTTGTTTGTTCTTTTCATTCATTTTTGGTACATTTATTTTTTATTTCGTAGAAGATATATTGTAAGTCGAAAGCCTTGAGCAATTTTCAAAGGAAATATGTGCATGCCTGAACCTAAATAAAAATTCTTTAAACAGTTCTGTTATATGTATCATCATGAAAATTGCATGCTAAACAAAACATAGAAAGTTTTTTAGGGGTGGTTTTTACATAACAAGGGTTTATTAATATAAGAACAAGTGCCATCATTAACAAAAAATCAGTTATATTATTATTGATTGTCCAAACCAAATATTTTAATCCATTACTTACAGAAATGTTATATTAATAAATATATTTCTTATTCATTGATAATATTAAGGGGGTGGATGACACCCAATTTAGGTATTATTTCGAATAACACTGATAATTCTTAATAGAATTTAATATCAAAACAAGATGTTTGCAGCAACAAAGTCCAAAATCTTAAACTATATGTCATATGGCGAAGCATTCTAGGGGTAGATTTTCTAAATTATGATACTCTATGGGGTAAGTGTTTTTACAACTCACGCTAATATTGTAATCAATTATTAATTAATCAACTTATGAAATTATTTAATCAATTAGAACAATTTTGAGTCAAAACAATAAATAAAACACAATGTTACCTTTTAAAACACCAAAAGACTCAAAAATATAGAAGGGGTGATTTCAACCCCTAAATGTGAACATTTGCCCAAATTTTTTTTTTCTTTCATAGTCTGGGATCCTCTTTTCACCTGCAAAGTAACAAAAAAATCGGCGCCGGACACCAACCTAACCCCCCTTGTCAGAGCATTTTAAAATGGGAGATGAAATAGGTTTCAGAAAAATAAAGTTTCGCTTTACATTGTTCTCTTACGAAAATAGCTATACGTAATAAGTGGAACAAATATAATCAAAATCAGGGTAGCCGCTGGACCGAGAAATTACTGGAAATTGGCTAATACCCGAAAAAGCCGGGTAATCAGAGTGAATTTGTTGTATGTCGAACATCCAAAATTGAGAACCTCGGAAATGTAAGCAATTGGCCTACGTGATCTTTCACTCAAGTGTTCAATACAGAGTCTTGAGTGAGGGTCCTACGTGACAAATTGCCGATTCTCGAGATTTGAAACGACGAGTTTGCTCACCCTTCATAAACTTAGCCTTTGTTCCCACCCTTCTATCTCGGCTTTAATGGGCCGGTAAAAGCCGGAAAATTTCCCCGGCTAAGTGACGACAGCCTGCCAAACACGTGCCCAGGCCGTGTTTACGAAAACCTCGCGGCAGGCTGAGTCACGTACGCCGGCGTCTGCCTCTATCCTAACAACGCGCGCTCTTCCCTTTCCCTCTTGACTTTATTCCTCTCTCTCTCTCTAACTCTCTATCCTTCCTTCTCACACGAACGGACCGTACAGCCGGGGGAGCTCAACCAGACGATTAAGCAAACATTTTCGGAAGTTGTTTAGCTTCCCAAAATGTTTGTTAACAAATATAAATTTTACCGGCAAATTCAAGGAGATAGTAAGACCCGTTTGAGCTTCATTAATGATTGTAGATAATTATTTCAAAGCCTAATATTTTTTAATAGCATTTTTATTTTAAAACAAACCCTGACTACCTTTAGGCCCGATTAATAAATAAATGTCCGATTGATGTACGTGTACACATGTTTTCATGCCTACACGTACATCAATCTCAAACTTAACCATATTTAAATTAGGTATACGGATTCTAGATTAACTTACTTATAAACTGATATTTTATGATTGTATTTTTAACTTTCAGCTTTCGGAGTTAACGGTGGTTCGGGTTATAGGGATTGTTGAGTGAAATTAATGATTTACATGTTTATAAATAATTGAATATAGAGGATATAACCGAACCGCCGTTCTACTCGCCCGAGCTTCATGATTACTTCTGGAAAATGAAGCTAGGATAGAAATAGGTTATTTGTATAATTTTTATTAATTTAGGTTAATTATTTATATTTTTAATTATCAATTAAAGGTGGCATAGAATAGTGATTTTTCTGAATTAGTGTAGTGTCGACGCGCGGAGGCATGAGGCCGCGAGGCCTGGCTGGCGATCCCCACCGCTCGGCTGCGACTCCGTTGCGAGATCACAGCCAATCGGCGGGCTCGAAGTTGTCCCCCTCCGCCACAGGCAGCTCCGTGCGGAGGCAAGCGAGAGACGGGAGCGACTCAGAGTAGACAGTTCGCTTTGAATATTTCTGGAGGTCAGTTACGTCCGCTCTGTCCTTCTCCTCGTATAAAACAAGAGAAAATAAACGCCAATTTACAACCCATCGCCGTCTTAGTTCTTCCGGAGTTTTCGTGACCCGTCTTCTTTTATCTTTCCCCCTTCTCGCTTCTCGAAAAGTTCATCGCACGATCGGTGCCGGGATAATTAAATTAAATTTTAGCCTTGTGTTTTGTCAAGTTCGAGCCAGCAGTTAAAGTGACAGGTGATTTTCGGGTTCTTGATTCGTTCCGCGAATTAAGGAGTGCCTTTAACGACACGTTCTCGGGGCACTTGTTTTCAAGTGCCTGAAAATCAGGGAGCTCGGTGTTCTCCCGTTACTAGTGAGTGTTTCCGAAAGTGCCTACCGAACAACAACACCCTTTATGTCAGGGAGTTCTGACAGGTCGCGTTCGAACGCCCACACCATCCGTCGGCGACGGGCTCAGGAGGAGCACGAGAGGAGGGTCGCCGCCTTCCGACAGGCGGAAAGGGAATGGGCCAGGAGGGCCGCCACCGCCAGACGCGCCGCCCAAGAGGAAGCGGAGCGCAATCAACAGGCCGCTGCCGTTCAGCGTGCGGCCGAGCATAACCACGCACGTCATGCCGCCTGCGCCGCCCCTCAGGAATACGATCCTGAGGCCCCGGAACTCTTCCGGGAGGGTGAGTGGCAGTTGCGGGCGATCCGGCGCGGTCGCTCCGGAACACGGGACCCGAGACAGCGTCGTCCACGCACCGCCCGGACGGAACCCTTGTCTCTTCGGGTGCCCCGATTTCACGAGGATCAACGATACATTTTTCCTCCTATTGCAGTTTTCGGCCGAACCTCAACGGCCGTTGTCGACTGTGTGTCCCGAGCGTACCCCATCTCCACCGGGTACCCCTCGGGAACATACGACACCCGTTCCTCAAACCGAGGAGGAAGGGGTAGGAACCCCGGACCACGACGTCCTGTTCCTATCTGCCGACAGGACGCCCGAGACGTTCTCGCCGTCCTTGTTGCGGACACCACAGAGGAACCGCCCCCGGGTCACCGACGCCGTCCGCCGGGACACACGGTCTTTATAAAATTTAATGTAAACAAATAAATTTTTTTATGACGACACCTATCCACTGAAATAAATGATATTTTTTTGTTCTCTCTCTCTTTTGTATGACGACGCCTTCTGCTGACAAAAAAAAAGGTCATCACCCAGTGACCGCTCACCAACTCCCTCCATCCGGGTTGGTGAGTACACTCTGGGCCTTCCCTCTCGATCTTCGGAGCAACTTCCCTTCCAATTACCTTTTCCTTACTCCCGTCTTGCCCCACCCCAAAACAACCAAAACACACAACAAATCGGTGCACTCACCGTACAGTAGCGTATGCTCTGTTTCCCCTTTACATGGACGGGCTAACGGCGTGGAGAAAGCTCGTCAAGGGCGAGATCAAGAGGGTATACCTCCCGCCGCCAACTAGCCAGAAGGACGTCCCCCGGGATATGCGAGCGTCCCCTCTCGTACGAGGGACGGCGACAGCCGAGCGTAGCACCGTTGCATCAGCAACTCTGAATCTAAAGAATTTTAAAATGCAGGTTTCAAGCTTAAACAATTAAAAATTGAAAGCGTTTGAATTTAAAATGTTTGATAAAAAACGTTTTACGTTGATCAAATGTAAATAAAAATTAATTAATGATTCTTTTAAATTAAATTTTAGTTCGATTAAAAATGGAACAATAATTTATTTTACAAGACGATCCTGAATATGTTCAAAATTAAACAATTTGCAGAGTTTAACTATTTTCAATTTTAAAATATATTAAGATTATTAGGTTCATAATAGAAATCTCTTTTCCAATTTCAAATCCTATTCAAGTATTATTTTAGCTAACTATTTAGTTAAAAATTTGTAGAATCTAAAAAAAAAATTAAAAATCAACCAAATAAAATGTGGACTAACATCATATCCACTGTTCAAACTATTTAGTTGAAAGTAATTGGTTGGAAATTCGTCTTTTTGGTAAAAAAATTAATTTTTCAAAACAGTATTTTGTTGAGAATTCATATTTTTGGCAGAAAATTAATCTTCTGTTTTAAAAATTCATTTTCTTGGTTGAAAATTTAACTAATTGGTTGAAAATGCAGCTAATTCGTAGAAACCTTATATTATTGGTTAAAAATGGAAATAACTGTTTGGTTGCAAATTCATCTGTTTTGATGGAGGATTCACCTGTTTTGTTGGAAATTCGTTATTTCAGATCAATTCAACTGTTTTTGATCTAAACTGAAAATCTTTTCTTGTTTCAAATATCAACTATTACATTTTTTGTTAAAGACGTTTTGTTGAGAAAGTAATAGTGAGGGGGGGGGGGGGGCGCCATACGGACCTTAACAAACGAATTTTTAACACAATTAACGAATTTTCATCTAAAAAAGGTAAATTTTCAAGCAAACTTGGAATAAATATATTTTCAGTTAAAAAAATAAATTTTGATTAACAAAAAAACAACTAATTTTTAACTAAAAAGGATACATTTTTAACTTAAAATAGGATAGTTAAATTTTCAATAAAATAGTTGAATTTTCAAGCAAGCAAATACATTTTCAACCAAATAGTGGAATGTTCAACTAAAAAAGATAGATTTTCAACCAGAAATGGAATAGTTAAATTTTTAGTTAAAAAAATTAATATTCAATAAAAAACGAATATTCAAAAAAATGGTACAATTTGAACCAAAGAAATTAATTAATAAACAACAAGATTAATTTTCTACCAAAAAAGATGCATTTTGAACCAAATACGTCCATTTTCAACTAAATAGTTGAATTTTGAATCAAAGAAATGAATTTTCAACCAAGATTCATTTCCAACCAAAAAGACGAATTTTCAAAAATTCACATAAATTGGTGTAAATATTTCTCAAAATTATATAGGTTTCATAATATTTGGTAAAATATAAAAATTTAAAGCTTTATAAACAAATTAAGATGAACAAATTCCATATTTTGGCAGTTTAAAGTAGAATGAAATCGTTCTTTCCATTCAAATAGCTTGAGACTAAGTTGAGAGTCTAAATTACTCACAACTAATGGGGAATATGAGACAATATTTCGGAGGATATTTAAATTATGTGCGGAGCGGGTGCTAATCTGAAAAATTGCACCCGCTCCCAGCGAAATCACGGTAAAATTTCAACTGTAACCACGTCTCACGACCGTGAGATAGGTGGTTACAGTCTGCGAAGAATTCAATACGACGATCCGGCAAAAGTCTCGTGCACCCTGAGGACACGGAGCGATCCAAGGACGACCGCCTTCTGCATTTCCCCCGGAAGTGTCTCAGCATTTTGTTGACACACAGGGATGCTTTTCAGGCTATTCACCAGTGAAACCTTGGCACCTCCAAAAGCGCCGATGATTAAGACGATTAGCTTAACAGAATATTCCGGGTATAACCGTCGCAACTCCCTTAGAAGATACCTCTCTTTCTTTTCTTACTCCTTGGCTATGACGTTTTTGTCAGCTGGTGCCGAAAATTCGATAACGAACATGGTTCCTTCCTCGAAGTCAAGGAGAACTATGTCAGGCCTCGAGTGCGCAACAGAAACAATTGTCGAAAATATGAATTTCCAGTATATACGGCACTTCTCATTTTCGAAAATTGACTCTATTTCCCTAGGAGCATTTAGGGGAGCGGTATTTGGGCTAATGCCGTAAGAGTGACAGAGATGGTAATAAAGCACTCTTAGTGGCGCATTGTGCCTTTGAATGTAGGTCGTTACCGCATGAGTTGGACAACTAGATAGTATGTGTATCTTGGCTCAAAATGTGGCGACGGTATGTTAGAGTGGAAATGACACCGTCTTGACATGCCAAAATGAAACCCTCCGTGCCCGACTTCAATCCGGGTGATTTAAGGAAAGCATACGTTAGCTCATACGACATCGACTGATCTTCCACATTTCTGTGGAAGATGCCGTGCATCCTCTTGTCGATGAGATGTTCGCGGAAGTTTTTCTCCTGTGCTTTCTTAATCCGGGCCTTCAGGAGTGAGTATTCAAGATGGATAAGATTTGGTGCATTTTGCTCACCCCTGATATTGAAGTCAAGGCCGAGTGTTTCAGCAGTCTCCTCTGCTGCTTTGTACAGAAACGCCCCTTTGTCCACTTCTTCGTGTTTCCTGGCCATTTTAAGAAGAGGGTTTTGTCCATTTGCGACTATATGTGCTGTACCCAGAATAATCCTGTTGTGAAGACATTCAAGATTCAGTATTCCGCGACCACCTAGGCGGCGTGAGATTTGAAGTCGCCGAACAGAAGACTTAAGGTGCATGCTTTTGTTCATGTGCAAAACCTTTCGCATCCCGATATCAAGGGATCTGAGCTCGTCCTTCGTCCATGGAACCACTCCAAATGAACAGAGTACTACCGGGACGACAAGCATGTTCGTTGCAGATACTTTGTTCCTCGCCGCCAGTTCGGAAGACCAAGTCTGCCGGATGAGACGTTTGTATCTGCTTCGAAGAGTATCCTTTATAGATGTCACGTCCTGAATGCGGCTCTGTGGCACGCCCAGGTATGTATAGGTCTCTCCAGCGCTAAGGTGTCGTATAGCGCTTCTGTCGACGAGCTCAGGGTCTTCGGGGATGCCATTAAGTTTTCCGTTCTTCAAATTAACCTTGGCGCATTTCTCTAACCCGAACTCCATTCCAATCTCTTGAGTGTACTCTTTGACAATATCTAGAGTTAGATGTAGTTTCTCTTGATTTCCAGCATAGACCTTGAGATAATCCATGTAAAATACATGAGTGACCTTATGCTTTCGATCTCCAGGTTTGCCGCAGAGGTACCCTTCGGAATGGCGAATTGCGAGAGATAGTGGCAATAATGTGACGCAAAAGAGGAGAGGGCTCATGGTATCGCCCTGAAACATACCTCTCTGAAAGGTGACACTGTTAGTGATCACATGATGTTTTCTAGATGAGATAGTAAATCTGGTTCTCCAAAGCGGCATTAATCTCTCTATGAACCTCACGATATGTGGATGAACCTTTAAGCTTTCCAACAGATAGATAAGTCTATGGGAGGTTGAATCGAAACCTTTCCGGTAATCAATCAATATGTATGTATGTATGTATGTTAAAAAAGAGTTAAACAACCACCGCAGTGTCCCACTGAGAGCAACTGACATCTAAAAAAAATTGTCAATTGCCCTCAGTAGAACCGCGGTAAATCAGACCTATGGCCACGTCTCACAACCGTGAGATGGGAGGTCACAGAAAACGACGAATATATACAAAGACACATATATATATATATATATATATATATATATATATATATATATATATATACACGCACATATATATACACATTATATATACTAAACTTAAATTTGAGGGGGGGGGAGGGGGGGGGTATGACAAAAGTCTATGATTGTCCACGAGGATTGAAAGTGAATTATTTTGTCGAAAATTTAACAATTTTTCAAGTCACATTTCTTGGTTCAAAATGCAACTGTTTTGTAGAAAATTAATCTATTTTAGTTGAGGATTCAAGTATTTTGTTGAAAATTCATCTTTTTCGGTTGAAAATTCAACTCCTTGGTTGAAAGTTGAACTACTTTCCTAAAAGCTCATTTTTTTGGTTGAAGATTCATAATTTTAGTTGGAAATTCGTAGTTTTATATTAAAAAGTAATTTTTTAAACTGAAAATTCAACTGTTTTGCAGAGAATTCCTTTTTTTTTATTCAACAATGATTCTCTTAAATGAAAATTTAACTCTTACATTTTTGGTTACAATTGATCTTTTTTGTATAAAAATTCAATTATTTAGTTTAAAATTTTTAGAAATGAAACAAATATAAACTAAAAATTATTTAAAGAAAATTTGGATTAACATCACATCCATTGCTCAAACTATTGAATTGAATATGTATGGAATTTTTTTGAAAATTCGTCTTTTCTGGTAGAAAATTAATCTTCTTGGTTGAAAATGCAACTATTTGGTTGAAAATGTGACTAACAAAGGGAGATACGTAGTAAAAAATTTCAGAAAAAAACTTACGTAATTTATGTACGGCCTCTAATCAGCCATTGAGACAATTTTCCGTTATGTTGTAATTTGTTGAATTGGCGCACATATTATTTTAGCCAAATAGCGAAAAAGTTGAAAAATATTTTTCAATGTAAAGTAAAGAAATAGTGGCATTAGCAAACAATCGTAAAAAATAGCGTATTTAGTTAAATTTTCTTTAAATATTAGCAAAATAGGTTCATCGCTCAGAAAAAGTGTCAAATATATAATATAATGGCAATGGTATACTGAGTCCGATGCATATGCCAATGAGGGCCAAGGCACCACTGGGCAAATGCACCAGAGAAAACGCTATACGAATACAATAGGTGAACGGAAGGGAAGGAATCGGGGAATTGAAAAATATAATATTTCAGAATATTTGTGAATATTTAGAAATACTTCGGAATATGTGGGAATATGTAGGAGTATAAGGGAATATTTGGGAATATAAAGAATATTTGGGAATGTCAAGCATATCAAAAATATCTGGGAATATTGAAATAATATATGGCAATATTTAGTGAGTGTATCAGGAATATCAAAGTGGTCGACCCCTCGTACTAATTGTATGATCGCAGGTATACCAGCCCACTCATCCGAAGCGAGATATACAAATGAGAATTTCGAAAATGACCCATCGACCCTTATTCCTGGACATCTGCTTGACAATAAGATATTTAAATTCCAACTTAAAGACTTCAGTAAATATAATTCTCTAAATACCCCGTTATTTGAAAAAATTTGGCTGGCACATATTTTATTGGCCCCTCAGAGTGTACCTGCTCGCCTCGTTTGCCTACCTGTCAGTTGTATCTTTTACCTTTCCTGAAGAACAACAAAAAAGAGTGCTTTTACAGGAAACCAAGTTTAGTACATATTTTCTCTTCAACTCGCTCTCCGCTAATAATGCTTGAATGAAAGAAAATTCAGATTTTCTTTTATTCAACGTA
Organism: Andricus curvator; assembly: GCA_932195095.1. NCBI lineage: Eukaryota > Metazoa > Arthropoda > Insecta > Hymenoptera > Cynipidae > Andricus > Andricus curvator. Next base: position 59,902 of record CAKNYM010048039.1, read on the forward strand.
AACGTGAGGAATATTCTATTCCTTCAATACACGATTTTTTCACCAGACAAAATATACAATATATATATATATATATATATATATATATATATTGTAACCCCCGAGTTACAAGGGGTCCCTAAAAATAGGCAATAGTATTTTCTCCTCTGTGACGTTTTCTAAAAGAAGCATCCCATAGGAGAAACGCTAAAGCGCAAACTCGAGAACTCCCACGCGAACGATCTTACGTAAGCGTGGGAGGGCAGAGCAAATAAAAAGCGGGCCCCGACCGAAAAACGCCACTCTATTTTTGACCTTTGCTCTAACTCAGCTAAAGATCGTAGGGTCGAAAAACGTTATGGTACGGACCGAAGGAATCCCTTCACCCCGCACTACAGCCTGCCTTGACATATTTGGTCTAACCAACGATTTCAAGGCATTTTTCGATAGTGATCCTAACTGCGTTAGCAAAGCGTCTTCTGCGTGCGACTCTAAGCGTTTATTTGCGTGTGTCTTATTTGTGCTTTATTTGGTGCTTTATTTTATTTTATTTTGTGCTTTATTGTGTTTGTTTCATTGTGTTTTGTTTGTAATTATCTCCGTATATCCCTGCATTCTCGAGAAATAACCTGGTTATACCTGGGGACTTTGTCAACATTATCAGGTATCAATCAAGCGCGTCTTTTTCCGCGATTTCCTATTCAGGAAATTAAATTCAGATTACACTCGCATTTTCGAGCGATAACCTGGTTATACCGAGGGATTCGGTCCACATTATCGAGTATCATCTGAACGTATAATTCTTATTCTCCTCAACTTGTATTCGCATTTTCGAGCAAAAACCTGGTTATACCCGGGGCCTTGGTCCACATTATCGAATACAATTTGAGTTTGAGACTATTTAGTATTTTAGTTTCTCAGACGAATTATTGTTAAATTCTATTGGTATTTTTGAGTGATAACCTGGTTGTACCGGGGGACTCAGTCTGCATAATCCAATATAATTTATTGAAGAAATCTGGCAATTGTGTAGTAAGCTATTTACAAGCAGTCGAGGGGTTATACCGCTCTACCTGGTTGCGAAAATTCTTACAAGCAAATGCCAGCTTTCTGAAGAGAAATCTTTTAGTCAGAATATTCTAAATTTCAACTTTTCAAGAGTCAAGATTTTATCTTGAAAACTAGCTTCCCTCAGAGACGCTTGCTTTCTCACTTCCGCCCAAAATTGAGAACAATAGGGCACCACCTGCGTTGCAACATTCCTCGGCTCCGAAGGGACCCGAACGTGCTCGAGCGACTCCCTCGTTTTTTGAGAACCGTGAGGCCTGAGCGACAGGTCATAAAGTCAGGTGTGATGTTTTGATGCAAAATTAACTAAATTAAGGATAATCCCTTTTATAATACAATAATAAATATTAGAGGCATTGCCCCAGATTTATTGATTGAGGCCTTGCATCAAAAGAGCACATCTGTCTTTGCGAGTGGAATCCTTGCTTTTTCGAGAACAAATACCTGCACAGGTCATTGAACTGTAAAGTGTAGGCAGTTAAATTAAAGATAGATAGGATAGTTTCTAAACTGCATTTATTCTTTCGGTATAAAGAATAAATCTCAGTGCCTTATATTTTGTCTGTTCTTATTCTAATTAAGATATCGAGATCCGTTATTCTCAATAGAATTACTCCTTTTAGTATTGTAATTTTGTACTCTTATCTCGTGTGAATTCAAATTAACTTTAATTTTTACTCTAACGTGAACGTAGGACCGAAAAAGGCCCGTTGTGCCTTGTACGATTTTTTGATTAATCATTTAGCCACTAGCTGCGTTCAGTAGCAACTGCCCGAAGTGCAGCTTGTATACTCATTTCTGTAATTTAATTTTCCAACGCACAATTTCGAGCGAGAAATCTGTGCCTTCTCTTTCGAGTTTTTAGGGCTCGAGGTTTCAATAAGTTAGACTAGGGACTAGAAACCTGAATGTATAAATAGTTTAGCTCAGGGATTACTGAATGAAAACAATTTATGTGAATGGAAAAAGAATCTTGTCTTTTCTCCAAAAGAAGCCCCTTTCTTTACATCTCTTAGACGTATAACTATAGTTAATTAGTTCAATTAACAATAAAAGTTAACCCGGCCTTAAACCGGCAGGTTGCAATATATATTGAATAGATTATCTCAGGAATTAATTATTTTCTATTTCATAGCGACCATCACACTTGTCAGACTTGTTTTGTATTCCCTTTCAAATTAATTTATTTCCTTTTAACTGTAGTGGATCACACGACTTTGCAGAGTTATTTTGAAATCCATAAAAGCTATCTTACTTTCAATTTATTTAATAGGGTTGTTTCGCAATTTTAGATCAAATAATTTTTTAATACATAATTTTAATCTAAACTTAAGGTGCGTTCTAAATTTTTTGTCTGTTGAGTCTTTAAACAGAAAAAAATTATTGAAAATTGAAGGCGGGAAAACACTTATTCAAGTTGGTGTCACGTGACTCAGAGGTTCTCATAATTATCAGTGTGACGATGTAGCTTTGATGAAAACTAACGAAACTTATGATAAAGAGGTTAGGTCACCTATCCGTTTCATTTTTCACTCCTCGTATTTCTGCACTTACCAAGTCACAATTACTCTTAAAATACTGCGATACCATAAGTATATCTATTTTCGGTAGATTTCCGCTATTGGCTTTTACGAAACCCTCCTTCGACATTTTTTTAAACAATATTTTGCGACTTCTATTTTCGACGTGCAGATAACCAAAACAAAACATCGGCACAGAAAAATATATTTGAGAATCACTGACACATAAGCTGTGATTGGTGGAAAATCCGACCCCTTTGACGTCAGAGGGGCCCTCCAATCGACATCCTGATAGACAATTCATATTTCAACATTAAATTAAAAACAGTAAACAATAGGTAAAAAATATTTTATGTGCGTTTTCAAAATTAGAATTTTATCAACTATAAGATCCATTCATTGGAAAAGTGATATCTGTCTTTGGAAACAACCCTATTTCTTGTATTCTTTCAATTTGATGAACGGACTGAAACCTACGATTAAAAGAAATTAAGAGGTGTGATAGTCGCTATGAAATGGAAAATAATTAATTCATGAGATAATCTACTCAATATGTTGTCTGTAGGAAAAATTGCGTATACAAAAAAACAAGAAAACATTTACGTTAAAATTAAAAAATCTTAATTTGTTTATATTCAAGCCGTACACTCAGAAAAAAGATTCTTTGGTTTAAATAAAATTTGCTTTGATTACAAAAAAAGTGATTTTTTGCTTCAATGAAATTTTCTCTTTACTTTCAAATGACTTACTTCATACATGAAACAATAGACACATGATAATAATTTGTATCATCTTTAAGGCTTTCATAATTCCAATTGAACTTACAGTTTTTAATGCGCAATTCTAAAATCGTTTGATTTTTAAGGCTCTGGAAATAGCTTGAAAATGTTATAAAAAACCCTATCGAAACTGTATAGTGGGACAAAAAATTGTGTTGGTATTAACAGAGTTATAAATCACCAAAATAGATGGTACTTGATAAATAATATCACATATATAAAAGGGCTTCTAGTTTTTAATTTTCCATTATTATATTTTTATGAATTGATTGACTACAAAATTTATTTTTTTAAATTTAAAACACTTTAAATTTAGAAGAGTTCTGATGCTTTCATTTTCTAGTGAAGTATTTAATACTTGAAATGAAAATTTTTCACGTTTGAAAGATTCAGTTGTTTAATTTTAATGACATGGAAACATACTTGTTAACCGCGAAAAGACCAAAATTTGTTTTTGTTTTTAGGGACCACCCTGAAATATTTATAATGAAAATTCCACTGTTAATAAGAAACATTTCGCGCGCGCAATGTGGGTCTAATCTGAAGTATTATGGACCGATTCGAAAGGTTTTTTTATTTTTAATTGAAAAGCATTCCATTACTAGCAAGAATGCTTACTAGGAATTACTGAATAGCTCATTAAAAAAAATCACACACAATTTACAAAAAGAAAATAATTTGTTTATTGTACAATTGTAGTGTTATAAACAAATTCTATGCACAAATAAACCATTTTTATCATTTCTTTTACGAAAAAAAATTATCATCTAATATGTATTTAAGTAGCTTCTCAGACTTATAATAAGTTTACTACTTCGATACATATTAGATGATAATTCTTAAGGTCCTATTGTATTCGTCACGTACCGTGCGGGCAGAGTGGTTTACAGTAGTTGGCCGCCACCAACCCGAATCCCTTTTTAAAATTTTCTTCACATTATTAACACTTTTTTTAATTTATGATTTTTCTCATTATATACATATATTTTATACTTATAAATTATATATCAATATACTATTCTGAAGTTGAATTCGAAAATACTGTCTGTTCTGACGTATCTCATTCCATTTACGAGATACATTGTATTCATTCCAATTTCAAACTTTTCAACAAAAAAAAGTTAGATATCTGAAATTATCGAAACCCGTAGATTCTGAATTTCTAACTTTCGCAGAGGTAATTTCAAAATTTTACAAATTTTTATTTTTAATTTTTATTCCCTTTCAGCTGGTCTACTTAGTAGCCCATTCGCAGGTATAAAGGGAACATCTGCAGGCATTCAAAACTGTAATCTGAGTAGCTTTAAACGAGCAGCACTGAAACGGCACTGGGCAGTGCCCTTTGAGTGCCGTTTCAGTGCCGTTCAATCGGCAGGGTACCCTCACATTGCCGTAATTCAAATTTGATAAAAGCAATGCAACTTACAGAAGAAACATTATAAAGAATAATAATAATAAATATTTTTGTTTTAGATAATGTAACAACGGGAATTATAACTAGAAGAATTGAAGCCTTGACATCGGTAGCTAAGATACCAAAAGTAGGTTGCGAAATTCTTCCAAAATTCATTGACGCTGCTACTTCAGAAAATGTTGAAGTGAATCTCGCAGCACTTTCTTGTCTTCGAAAATTGCTCACCGTTGAGATAACTGACTTCGATATACACAGATTTTTGCATGAACGTGACACTATAAATAGGCTTCTTGCCACCAGAGTTCCACATTCTGATCAATGGACGTGTTTAGTATCGAATATCAGTAGATTAGTAGTGAGAAAAATGAACGTTCAGGAACAAAAAGCAGCTTTGGAAGGATATAACAGAGTTTTTGAGGGAGTCATTTCAGACAGCGATGTCTCTTTGATAGACGGAGTTTTAATATCTTTGCATCCAGATGTTGAATTAAAAAGCAATGTACTTATCAACAATTTATACGAAGTAGCAGTAAAGAGCCAGATCTCTGCCGCTAGAGTCGCAGCTTGCAAATTAATCGCTGCTATAATTAACAAGATGAAGAACAATAAGAACTGTGAAAATATACAACAGTTTTTGAAAGAAAATATCAGTAGCTGTTTAGAATCAAATGAGACACAAATTGAGGATAAGAAGGCACATTGTGTTTTACTTAGATGGTTGACAAAGTCTCTTGTTATGAAAGGAACTGCGAATTCTCAGGAATTCCTGGATTATGTATGTATCACGTTTTAACAGAAATCTTTTAATATTTACAAATTTACAGATCAGCTACCTCTATAAAATCTTACTGATATTATATTTGTTATACCGACTCAAGATTTCTAAAGTTGATCGGATATCGAGTTGAAATTTTGCGAATTCAAATAAAAGACACTACTCCTAAGTTTTTATAATTACCCCAGAAAAACTTTAGAAACAACAAAGTTGTAGCGAAAATATGAAATTTATACGAAGTAGTCTTTGAAATTTCATCTTTAATTTATGCCAATACAATTTTAAAGATCTTCACGGGTTCCCGAGATATGATTAAAATGTCGAGTTTTAGTCAGTCAATCACCGCTGTCGCCTGGGTCGACTGAAACTCGACGCAGACACGCTTGGATATTTTAGTCATGTCTCAGGAACCCGGAAAGATTCTTAAATTTTTTTGGATTAAATGAAAAAGAAAGTTTCAATGATTGCGTTGTATAAATTTCAATGTTAGCAGTGATTTTTAGTACCGCTCGCGCTAGTCGTGTTCATAATTTCCGACGGTAGTGTATATGGTACTGGCAACATGCGACGTTGCACAGTGGGGCGAAATGGAAAAACGATGTTCAAAATAATCTGTAGCTCGCAATTCTTCATCGATTTTCAACTTTTTTTTTTCAAAAAATTCAGCATTAAATTCTTAAGAAACATGTCGAGGCCGATTTTTTAATTTTTTTTTTTTTTAATTTATATAGAACTGCAAATATCGAAAAAAATGTTGATTTTCAAATTTTTTTTGTTTAATTCTCTGTAAAATTTTTTTTTAGTAGCATCAGGCCTCAGGTTTGATGCGCAAGGGTCAGTGAAAGAAAAGAATTTGTTGTTATGTCAAGTTATTTGTTATAAACAAATATTTGCAACAAATAGCCAGTATGATGGATTATGTTTTTGTGAAGTATATTTATGCATCGAAATCGCTCGTTCTGAGCAACGAGGTGACATTTGATCATGAAAATGTGATGTCCGATATCATTTGTTAACTTTAACAACAAATAATATAAACAAATGCATGATTTGAACAGTTTTAGGCAGAAACAAACCGTATTTTCTTCCGATTGTCCTCGAATCTCATTGCCAGTGATACACATTGATGTATTATTGTCACCTAAAATAATTTGTTTAATTTATCAACAATTATTATAAACAAATGCATGATCTGAACAGTTTTAGGCAGAAACAAACCGAATTTTCTCCCGATTGCCCTCAAATCTCATTGCCTGTGATACACATTGATGTATTTTTGTCATCTGAAATAATTTGTTGATATTATCAACAATTATTATAAACAAATGCATGATCTAAACAGTTTTAGGCAGAAACAAACCGAATTTTCTTTCGATTATCTTCGAATCTCATTGCCTGTGATGCAAATTGATATATTTTTGTCATCCGATATCATTTTTTAACTTTATCAACAAATAATATAAACAATTGCATGATTTGAATAGTTTTAGGCAGAAACGAACCGAATTTTCTTCCGATTGCCTTCAAATCTCATTGCCTGCGATGCTCATTGCTATTTTTTTGACTCAAAATGTCATTCAACATTTTTATGAACGAATCATTTGAACAAATTCCTATTATGGACATTTCATAATTCCAGTCCTCATTTCAAGAACGATTTATTCTAGAATCAAGAGCTCAAGAGCTTTAGGATGAAAATCACTATCTATATGTCTCCAGCTTCCTCTTAGATGTGACAAGTATGCATCAGATGAGATGAGTAATTTATGCAATAGATCAGTATTAGTTGCTAACCGACTGCACTTACGAGTATTGAATTCGCGGAATCGTTTAAAATCTTTATTACGGGCTTCTTGAGCTTCTTCAAATAAGAGGCCGATGGGAATGCTGAACGATTTGATTATCTCCGCTCCGTGCAAAAGAATTTTGTGAACAGATGATGGCATATAATACCATTTATACAATTTTACATACATTCGTGCAGTTTCGAGAGCATAGTTTTCGAATTTCTCTGAATCGATTTTTTTAACCACAAGAAAGAACCTGCAAAATTATGCTAAATCGCTCGATCAAGCGAACATCAACACCTGTGATCTTTGCTGTTGATTCAGGATCTTGAAAAAATTTTCGAGCAGTATTATTCCCATCATTTGATGTTCCTGCTCCAAGCTTGGGTATGTCGATAATTAAACCCATCTCTTTCCGAAATTCTAGCTGGATTCTTAATCTCGTGGTCTTCATTTGCGTTTTTTGCTCATGCAATTGTTTATATTATTTGTTGATAAAGTTAAAAAATGATATCGGATGACAAAAATATATCAATTTGCATCACAGGCAATGAGAATCGAAGATAATCGAAAGAAAATTCGGTTTGTTTCTGCCTAAAACTGTTTAGATCATGCATTTGTTTATAATGATTGTTGATAATATCAACAAATTATTTCAGATGACAAAAATACATCAATGTGTATCACAGGCAATGAGATTCGAGGGCAATCGGGAGAAAATTCGGTTTGTTTCTGCCTAAAACTGTTCAGATCATGCATTTGTTTATAATAATTGTTGATAAATTAAACAAATTATTTTAGGTGACAATAATACATCAATGTGTATCACTGGCAATGAGATTCGAGGACAATCGGAAGAAAATACGGTTTGTTTCTGCCTAAAACTGTTCAAATCATGCATTTGTTTATATTATTTGTTGTTAAAGTTAACAAATGATATCGGACATCACATTTTCATGATCACATGTCACCTCGTTGCTCAGAACGAGCGATTTCGATGCATAAATATACTTCACAAAAACATAATCCATCATACTGGCTATTTGTTGCAAATATTTGTTTATAACAAATAACTTGACATAACAACAAATTCTTTTCTTTCATTGACCCTTGCGCATCAAACCTGAGGCCTGATGCTACTAAAAAAAAATTTTACAGAGAATTAAACAAAAAAAATTTGGAAATCAACATTTTTTTCGATATTTGCAGTTCTATATAAATTAAAAAAAAAAAAAATTAAAAAATCGGCCTCGACATGTTTCTTAAGAATTTAATGCTGAATTTTTTGAAAAAAAAAAGTTGAAAATCGATGAAGAATTGCGAGCTACAGATTATTTTGAACATCGTTTTTCCATTTCGCCCCACTGTGCGTTGCAGGAAACCTAAGTTTGACTACGCAAAGCGCGCATTGCAGAAGCATTTTAGGTAGGGTTGTACAAAAAACAAACAAAAAAACCGACCAGGATCGATGCTTTTTTCGAACAATTTTAACCTTCTAGTAGGACTAAAATGGCTTTTAGTTCGTTCCATCTTACATTTAGAAAGCGTTTCAGGCTTTGATTCTAAATTCTGGTTCGCGGGTTGAGTTCGGGTTTTGGTGGTTAGCTGCGGGTTATCAGGTTAAATGCGGGTTCTCAGATTGATTGCAGTTTGTGTCACTAGTTTTAAACAATGTGTTTTAGGTAAAGTCCAAAAACAGAATTTCACACATATATTTATTTTTAAAGCAAGTATTTACAAATAAATTTATGATATACACTACCGTCAGAAATTGTCGGTACGATCAGCGAAAGTACTATTAAATATCACTGCTGACTTTGAAACGTGATTACTCGTTCAAAAATTGAGCGACACTTTTTTAAAAACCCGTTCATAGCTTATTAAATTACGCGTCAATTGAGCCGTCATAGTGACATTTTTCACCTTTTGGAGAGACTATACTACGTGTGAAGTTTTAGCAAAAATTCAAGAATTTCTCAAATTTTGTACGTCGGCTTGAACTTGTGGTATGACCTAGGAAAGTTGTACAAAAAATCTCAAAATTCATACCACTTAGTCTTTGAAGTCTTATCCTTAATTCAAGTCATCAAACTTAAAAAAATCTTCACGGGTTCTCGAGATACGACTAAAAATGTTCAAGCATCAAATGTCAAGTTTCAGTCGGCTATTACTGCAGTCGACCGCAAGAGCGGTGGTTCCCAAGATATGACAATGAATGTCCAAGCGTGTCTGCGTCGAGTCTCAGTCAGCGAGCACCGCAGACGGCTAGACTCGCTACTAAAGCGACTGAAATTCGGCGCAGACACGCTTGGACATTTTTCATGATAAGGTCTTAAAAACTGTGTGGTGTGAATTTGAGATGTTGGCTACAACTTTTCTAGCGCATGTCACAAGTTGAAGTCGAGGTACAAAATTCGAAAAATTCTTGATTTTTTTTTAAACTTCTCACGCAGTATATTCTTTCCAAAAGGTCAAAAATACTTCTATTAGGGCTCAGTTGACGCGTAATTTGATAAGCTTTCTAACGGGTCTTCAAACAAGTTTTGGCTCAATTTTTGAAAGAGTAATCACGTTGCAAAGTCAGCAGAGATTTTTAATAGTACTTTCGCTGATCGTACCGACAATTTCCGACGGTCCATTTTTCTAGCAGTAAATACATGTCAAGTTTGTAAGAAACAACAATAACTTAAAAACTTAATATATTTAGTTCCTAATTTTTATGGACTGCTTCATGGACAGCTTAGCTGTTGAGCTAAGCCGGGCAATCGACATTTAATACTATTAAATTTAAATATGCCTTCTATGAAATTTGAAGCAGGAATATTCAAAGACCTAATTAAAAGACTAAATTACGATTGACTGTACAGAACCTGAAATAAAAAAGTAAATAAGAGAAGCATACAGCAGTCCATATTCCAATACATGCATGTTAAAAGAACCAGTCTCGGAGTGTACGTCTAAAACGACCACTCGGGCGTTAGTCGTCTAAAGTAACATCTCTGCTCTTTGAGTTGGTCCATCATTGTAGTACGCATACGTGGCGAATGGCAGATTTATACATGGCTTCGTATGGGTACCCTCTCACGATGCAGAATAAATAATTGTGCAACTCTAAACATTTTCACGCAATTTTGGAAAAAACCTATAAAATGTCGGCGCGTACGAATTTTCATAGATATACACAGTAAATGATCTCGACTCGAAAAGAGTCCAGATGTCAAGCCATTTCGAGCGCGCATAGCACTCTGATAGATGAACATCTGCGACGTATACGGCCGAGTTGTGTATTCGCTCCGTTTTAACCTCGGTTTTAACTAATGTCGACCAGGAGGTTTGACGGGAGGGATTCTTCGACAAATTGCCAAACTCTTAATTTGCTCATGAAAATATTTTAAATAATTAATAAATCTTGGAAATTTTAAGAGCATAATATAAATAAGTCATCGGAAAGATATTCTTAGTTAATTCTGTAAAAATGCACACTATTCGTTGAAAAATAGCCAAATTCTGATTTTTTTTATGAAAGTTGTTTAAATAATTAATAATTCTTGTAAATTTACAAAACAACATAGACAAGAGCATCGGAAAGACAATCTAAGTTTACTCCGTAAACAAATTGTGTTTATTCCTGGAAAAATACCCAAACTCTGAATATGTTTATGAAAAATATTTAAATAATGAATAATTATTGTGAATGTGCAAGTAATGTACGAAATTCTTATTTGAAATACACACTTTGTTGCTTCCGTGAACAAAATTGAGCCTATTCATTTGAAAATAGACAAACTCTGAATATGTTTAGGAAAATTGTTTAAATGATTAATAATTATTATAAATTTGCGAAGTATCGTAGGAAATAGTCCTCGAAAAGACATTCTTAGTTGCCTCCGATCTGCTGATAAAAATTGTTTAAATAATTAATAATACTTGTGAATTTACAAAGTATCACAGAAAAAAGTTATCGGAAAAATATTCTCAGTTAATTCTGTAAAAAAATGTAGCCTGTTCGTTGATAAATAACCAAACTCTGAATTTGTTTATGTAAAATGTTTAAATAATTAATCATTCTTTTAAATTGACAAAGCAACACAGAATAGAGTCATCAGAAAGACATTGTTAGTTGACTGCGTAAACAAATTGTGTCTATTCCTTGAAAAATACCCAAACTATGAATATGTTTATGAAAATTATTTAAATAAATAATTATTATTGCAATTAGTTTCAAAACAGCTTATCTCTCAATTTGTTTATAAAAATTGTTTAAATAATTTGATGTCCACTGAGTATATTTATAATTATAAATTATACTCAGTTAACATCCAAAATTCTTCTTTCTTTCGTTGACAAGGCATTCTAACCTCAGCTGTCAGAATACTTAAAATTCCGTGCCGCGCAGCCCCGAAAAAGTGTTAGTCTTTCTGGCAACTTTGACGTTGCGAGAGCGAACCAATCGCGCGAGGCCCCCTCCCAGCGACATCGATGAAACGATCCTCGCTAGTGAACCCCCACTCTCCTGTGTCGCGAGTGGTGCGCCGCCGCTGAAGCGAAGCCCATAAGAATACGGTCCGCAAGACCAAGAAGACAGATCTCCCCAGGCTTCGGCCCAAGCCACATCTCCCTGGTTTCTCCGCTCCAACCCTTGCCCGAGCGAAGAAGAGCCAAACCAAAGCCCCCCGCCCCCCGGATCTCCCTGGATTTCTCCCGACTGACATATCGTCTCCATTACCATCCCCACAAATGGACGACCTACCACACTCGCTGCCCTCAGTAACAATTTCTCGAATCCAAGGTGCACGATACCGCCCCCCCCCCTCCCAGTTACATCTCAAACTGTAGTAAGACGCGACCTTCCAATGTAACTAGTATTAGCAATAAACCTTCCACTTTAATTTTAAAACTTATTTGTAAATTAGTTTCCCTCTCCCATTTAATTTAATAACTTTTGAATCAGTCTCAACCCACAGACTGACCTCAATTGGGCGCCCAACGTGGGGCCTGAGAGAATAGTTAAAACACTTTTCATCCCATCTTCTGCTCTACACACTCCCCTTATAAACAATGCACCCTTCGCTCAGGGTACGCGTTACTCTCATAAAAAAATAATACTTTCACTTCTGGTAGTGAATAAACATCCAGTGGCGCCCATGAACTTCGACGTTGACACTTCGGTGCCTCAACCTAGAGTTTAACTAACTGGAGCATCCCCACCCTAGTATTAATCACTAGAGCACGGACTCCTCGACAAAATCTACCCCATGTGGGAAACCCACCCCTTGGAAAATCAAGGCCCTGTGGGAATCCCTCACACATCCCCGTCGATCTCTGAACGAGGAATTCAACCAAAAGGAGTTTCCCACCCTGGAAATGTTTTCCAGAGCACGGACTCCCCCCCTCCCCCAACAACTCCCCCCTCCCCCAACAACAACTCCCCTTCAAGAATTCAAACTCTGCTATAAACATGGCCACCCCCTCACAACAAACAACCCCCATGGGAAATCAAGGCCCTGTGGGAAACTCCTCAGCTGTAGAGAACCAGCTCCCTGCAGGAAACCCACCCCTTGGACAAAATCAAGGCCCTGTGGGAA
>CAKNYM010048039.1:79977-99336 GCA_932195095.1 Andricus curvator
CTTGTTGTACTTTGCCTAAAGCACATTTCGTACGCCCAGGTTTACTTATTTGCATGTCAGACAAAGCCCTAAATCATAGATTATTTCGAGACTGCCTAAAACGTTAACGCAATGCGCGCATTTCCTAGCTAAGCAAACTTAGGTTTCCAGCAAATTGGAATGGGCTATGTCGATAGTTCCGTGAATGTAGTACATTTCAAAAAATGTTGAATACTTCGATTTTGAGAAAAAAAATTGAAACACCTATTTAAATAACTCTGATTGTCTGCACACTACTTTCGGGCGAAAATTTTCAAATGAAATTGAAAATAAATTGAAAAACCTTTCCTTAAGTAATTACATTCAGTTTATATTGCTCTTTTACTTTCACAAGAAAAAAAAGTTTCAAAATATACAACTACCCCAATTGCCGGTAACATACAAACCGGTATATGTTGGCGTCAAAAGACTTTTCTGGCAAGATTTTTTTTAACTTTAGCAAAATAGTACAATATTTTACCATACTAAGAATTACTCGTCACTTCCCATAATCACCTTAGCACTAATTTGCGAATTTTCCAACAGATGGCAGCACTCCGATCCCGATTTATCGATTGTCTATAATATTATAATTTACTACACACTGTGAGCCACACTTGTAATTATTTACTACAAGAAACTATCCACCTAGAAACACTACCTGAATCGGGTAGTGTCACGCCTACCCTGAAAGGGAAATGGCTTAATGGTATACTTACTTATTACACACTCTTCTGTGACCAGTCACTGTCACGCATCCTTCCATGCCCGCGACGTCGTTATATCACAAAACTCACTAGTCTAGTCCGTGAAATATTTGTGTCGTTTTTTGAATCTATTGCATTGATTTTTACTTGGCAAATTGTATCTATTTTCATCTATTTTCAGGAAATGTTATATTTGTGACGCCGTACGTCATAACAAAAACACTGGCCAACGGATCGCGACTTTTTCAACTGCGCAATAAATCAGGACCACCTGAACCGTTTCCACTTGAAATACATCATATTGCGTAATATACTCGACTGAGTATGCGCGCACTGCCAGCCCTTCCAAAGCGAGAGTCGCAACCGTCTCTTGCCCCTTGAGCTGAGAAACTGCGTGGGCCAGCCGTTCTAAGAATGTTGGCTATTCTGACGTTGGGACATGTCCGGCGGCATGGAGGGGTACGAGAGTAGTCTTTATTCCGAAAGCAGGTAGGATCGGTTATACCTTACCCAAGGATTTCCGTCCCATCAGCCTAACATCTTTCCTTCAGGGCTGGTCACTCGACGGAGACGGCCCTAAGCGAAGCAGTAAACCTAATTGAAGGTCAACTGAAAGAGAAAGGCCTCGCGAGCCAGTTGTAGGTATTTCCAGCAGGTCAGACACTGAAGAAATTAACAGTCGGCTGACTGAGGAACATCAGAATGAGTGGGATTTGGTCTCTGGTTGCAGACAGGCCAAAACACTCTTGGGCTCAAGGCTTAACTCTAACCGAGCAAGGGAAATACTCAAGCTCGGGAGGAACGAAATCAAAGTCCTAACAGAAATGTTTATAGGACATGGGCACCTCGGATATCACAGACATAAGATAGGGCTTACGGAATGTCCCCTCTGTCGTCTGTGTGGAAAGGATAATGAGACAGCTACTCACATCCTTTGTCACTGCCCTGCGATTGCGGGGAAACGTCGAACACTCTCAGGCAATTACTGCATCAGTGAGTCAGAGATATCAGCCAACAGCGTGGCTGCTGTCCTCTCCCTATAGAGAGGGCTTTGGGGTCACGCTTAGGCTCACAAAGGGACGCAACAGGATTACCCAAACGTCAGGGGCTGTTACGGTCTCAACCCAGAACTAATAATAAATAATAAATATATGTATTATTATTAATAGTATTTATTGATTTCTAATATACCCGCGCTTTTCGGCACATGCGTAGTTGAAAAAATTGCTTAGAGCAAACGCAGCGATATAAGGCTGGGGCAGCCAATGAACGTCATTGGTAAAAATAAACTGCCGAATCGCGGTAGAGGTGGGGGCCCCTCCAGCCTTGAAATTATGGAACGCATACGATTCAAGGATGCGGAAATAAAAGGAAGTTTACTCTATGTGTGCCCAAAAATATACATTTTGGAATTTTCGACCCGCGCAGTCGCCAAATCGTTCTCTCGTGGAAACAAATAGATAAATATTTTTGTATTCTGAAATAAAATGATTTTTAGTACGTTGTGTGCAATTTTTGTATCTTATGAAGTATAAAACGTAAAACGTATACTTTTTTTACTTCGATTTTTTTCAAGAAGTTATAAGTGAATTTACTTACCCTTATGTAAGCTTGTTCTCTTCTGCATAAAATTGCAATATTTGCAGAGTTGAAGCGAGCCTTAGATACGATTGTTTAATTTGAAAATTTCAAGAAGCATTTTTGAGGATATTGACATTAGATTTGTAAAAAAATAATTATATTTTCATTTATAGTTTTGAAGCAAATACCAAAATGAGTGAAAATGAAAAATGTCAGTCCAACAGTAGCTTTTCTCCTAACCTGAAGAATTTATGGCAGCTCAATTGAACTCAAAGTGGCATATTGTTAGAGGCGTAGGACTTCCAGATGCAGGCTCGACCATAAAGCCCCCTGCTACAGCTACAGGCCCAAACCTGTAGCAAAGCGTTTATTGAAGACCGACTAATAAAACTTTCCTTTTACGTTCTAAAGATTTAATAAAAAAAAACACATTTTTTACAAAATACATTTTTATTCATATTATTTTTCATATAATAGGATTAGGATTATGTTATACAAAGAATCACTTTCTGCCATTTTTAAACATTTTTTCTGTCCTTTAAACAATTTTAGGTGATTCTGGTAGGATGTTTGGCCTGAACTTATTTAAAAGACAAGAATAATGTTGCAAAGTGTAATTTAAAAAAAAAAATTTTTAAATACATTTTGTTACCAACAAAAAAAGAATTTAGCAAATTAGTTCAACTTTTTATCAAGTAGTTGAATTTTTAACCAAAATATATAATTTCTTAACAAAAAATATAATAGTTGATATTGTAATCTAAAAAGATTTTAATTTTAAACAAAATAGTTGAATCCTCAGCCAAAAAAATACGAATTTTCAACAAAATAGTTACTTGCATAGTCAATTGCAGATAGAGATTTTTAAAACTGAATTGGTTTGCGACTATGTGAATCGGTCAGTTTCTCGAATGGCTTCGAATCTGCAATGTACTACAATGTCCATTTCAAGCAGTCATATTGAATCAATTTGGATTCGACAACTGACGCGGACTGACGCAGGAGGTCCAGAAGAAGACAGAGGTGCTACGATGCTATCGCTGCCTGGGCTTCGGTCATATAGCGGCGAATTGTAAGGATCCAGATCGGACAAGAGCATGCAGGAGATGTGGCAAAGAGGGCCATAGGGCTGCGGCGTGCGAAGGTACACCGCAGTGCTACCTCTGCGCCACAAAAGATGGAAATCCCCGGATTAACCATCTGCCGGGGATCATGAGGTGTGCGTCGTTCAGAGAGGCAGCTTCGGCGAAGAAGCCTACAGAACGACGTAAACAGCTGAGTTAGAGTCGAGATGCCAAGCAGGCAACATAGCGGGACGCCGAAGCACAGCGTAGAATGCCTATAACCTATGTTCCTGAAGTAATGCGAAAGCGGATTCCGGGAACATGGGTTGGCAGGTATAAAGGAGTTCGTTTAGTGGGTATTGCCGTTTTTTTAGGCCGAGTCCCACACTCACCTTCGTTCCTTAAGGATTCGTCCCTAAGGTTCGAATGTGGTCAGTGCAAAAAGCATTTTTCAATTCCCCCTCCCCCCCCCCCCCAAAAAAAAAAAGTCATATTGAATCGTTTTACCTCTTTTTGAATGAGACTTACTTTTTTGAGGTTGGGCTACCATATTTTACATGATTTTTTAAATTTATGAATTATTGAGAGATTAAGAGAAAGCATACGTAAGGCTGCTAGATTCCTTTTTCTCTTTTAGTTCTAGAGGATGTAAAGGCTTTTGCGGCATACAAGTCTGTCAAACTAATAATAACAAGTAAAATTTTGTTAGAAACCAATCGGCGGCAATCTGGAATTCCAGTGACAGATACGCCATTCAGATGACTTCGAAACCCATTCAAAGCAGGTGAATAGATATCTTAATAGAAAAAGATTAACTTTCTACCAAATGAAATGAATTTTTACACCAAAAAGACGAAAATTCAAGATAATTCTTGTATTTTCAACCAAATAGTATATTACACTATTAGGGCAGAAAGTTTGAGATTCAAACTTCTGCCCGTGTAGTGTATACTATTTTTCTTTATAGCCGGTCGAAAGTACGAAGGAAAAATATTAAATTAAAATGTATTGTATCGAAAAAAATTATGGCTGCCCCCGACATTTGCGGCACGAGCGAAGCGAGTGCTGCTGGTCGGGGGGGCAGGCATCAAATAAAAAAAAAATTGCTTGAGATCATTTTACTAACTGATATTTTAATTAAATAAAGTTGATACATTTTAGACACGTCACTTTCAAACGATATCTCACTACTATAAATTATAAATGAGCAGCGTAAACAAAACACACTTAATAACAAATGATTGATGACAGTCGGGGTAATAAGAGCAGCTTCACGTATCGGAGCAAATCAACAAAATTTTTGCTCCCGCTGTTACAGAGGGCGTATGTGCGGCATTACTGATGCACAAATCTTTAACTTTCTGCCCTAAAATAGGTGCAAAAGTTGCGTACTTTCGACCGAGGTATAAAGAAAAAATATTTTGCAATCAAGGAAAAAATTGTCGATAAATTATCATTTGAAGGGAAAAGTAATTTATAATACAAAATAAAAATTTCGAATCGGTATTTATTTTTGAAGTGTCTTTGCTTATTTGCTTCAAGGTTATTGTATATTATACAATATTATACAATGTATAAATATAATTTTCCTATGTTTCACCAGAAAATTCAGACAGATTTTGGAAGATTTCAGATATGTGAAAAAAAGAATCTAAACAATTTTAAAGACAATTTTTTTATTTTGCAAGAGTTTACACAATCGGAAGTCGGAAATCTTTCAGTTTTGAAATATTTTTAATCTATTCAAAACTTTAAAATTCCTAAATGTCCTTTAAACTGACTCGAAGTATCCGTAAAATTGTGTTAAAATCTTCGAGATTAATTTTCGAACATTTTGGAAATCTAATTCAATGTTTTAAAATCTTGTTAAGTATTCTCTTAAAACTTTATTTTGAAATTTTGAAATTTCTATTATTTTCAGAAGTCTTGACACGCTAGTTCTTTGAAGAATTGAGCTTGAGTTTTAGTTTTTGGCCTTGAATTCATGTTCACTTTTAACCACTTTTCATTTAAACTCTATTTTTCTTACGATATCTCTTTTGTTCCTAACTGGAATGCCTGCTACGTTCCAAAATGCAATACACTTTTCAGCAGTTCGCGTAGAACTGTAACATACAGTTTGTTTTAATAGATTTTTATGGTGAAAACACTTGTAGCACCTCTTTTTTGGAAGGTAACTTTTGACTGCATAAATGTTCACTTGTGTCCCCAAAAAAATTAATTTCCGTATTTTGGCACGTTTTCGCCATAATTGACAGCAGCTTCTTCAATTATTCCTCTAACTGTTCATTTCTAGAATTTACGAAGGACTGAAGCAAACTGACAAATCCCTTTCAGCTGACCATAATTACCAAGAAGCCATGCAATAAAGTCAGGTATGATCATTTGGAGAAAGTTGACACGTCAATAGAACAAGACTGCACATTAGATGGATTTAAGCGACGGATGGGCACTTTTATGAAGTGCCCGTTCTCCTAGAAGTACCTAATATAATTTTCAATTCAAAATTCAAAAGTTATAGAAGCTTTAAAAAATCAACAATATTTTATTTGTACATATTATTAGAATATAAATGAATTTATAATCATGTAAAATAATTGTTTTAAATAATTATTCAATAATTAAATATTAATAATATAAAGACCACATATTTAAAAGTTACTTTCAATATAATTGTTAAGGATTAAACAATTTACAATCTAGACTTTCATTTCAATATTCAAATAATTGGGAAAATTAAGTACAATTTTTGTTATTTTCAAATTATCTACTGACGACCCTAACTTGATAACAATCGCGTACTCAGAAGGAAAATAGGTATCATGTGCACCTGTGCACAAAGGAAGTCACTCTTCAACAGGATAACTCACTGAGTTGAATGGCAGAGTAATAACACTAAAACTGTCATCTGGGTTAAACATAAGGGTTCGATTCAGGTTCTGTTGAAACTTTTCTATTTTAATTCGTACCTCAAGAGAAAACTTCCAAATACTACACAACGTACTAAAAATCATTTTATTTTAAAATAAAAAAATGTATTTATTTGTTTCCACGAGAGAAGGATTTGGCGGCTGCGCGGGTCGAAAATTCCAAAATGTATATTTTTGGGCTATCCTAATATATATATATATATACAGGGTATCCCAGACTCAAGTGTCCGGACTTATATGTATAGCTATATAAAAATAAAAAAAATTAATCGAAAATTCCTTTTCCAAAAATCAGTTGCAGTTTTAGTTTTTGAGTTGTTAAATATTTAAGCTGTACCAATCAGGAGCGCGGTATAAACAGTCGTGCGTACGGGAGCGTGAGTCTAGCGCAGTGTATTGAAACGAGCGCCGTGGTGGGGTTAGCGAGTTTATACGGCGCTCCTGATTGGTCCAGCTTAAATATTTAATAACTCAAAAACTAAAACTTCTACAGATTTTTGGAAAAGGAATTTTCGATTTATTTTTTTAATTTTTAGACAGCCATATAAGTCCGGACACTTGAGCCTGGGACACCCTATATATATATTCGGTTTCGATTCCTTTAGAATAGAACTGAAGTGCCTATGACAAAGCCACCGAACGCGTCCTCGGGTTGCGGATAGAGGGTCCCTGTACGAAGGGTTTCTGCTGAATATGGTTACAATAATTAATAAGCAGTCGCGGATAAATTGACCAGGGATGGTCCCGAAGGAATACCCCCTAAGCGGAGGCGTGTAACAACCGTGCCGAAAGCTGAATGGCACCTGAGTGAGGTATCTTAAACGGTGAATTTGGGATACCGGGCGACCTCTCAGAGTGTGCAGCCTTATCCTTGCACGCGGGGCTCTACAAGGATGGACGAACCCTTTCCCTAGCTGCTCGTGGGAACAACAATGACACCACCAACACACCAAAAAGTTGTAGATGCGGTTCAAAACGTTCGAACGCACAGAGCACCCGACAATGGGTCGGCAAACAATGCCGATCATCCTAGAGTTCGGGGTGCTGCTAATAATTTATATAGAAACACGACGATGAACCGGCGAAACGCCCACATTGAGTGGACGGATCAACTCAAGGATGACTTGCTAGACTGCTACGATGCCAGCATTATCCCTGTTCACCGAGGCTTTATGGCGCGTATGCACACTCTGTGGTGCCAGAAACACCCAGAGCTTCAGCACGTTTCGCATCAGTCTTTGCGAAATCAAGCCGATTACCTCTGGAAAAATGGATATGTACGCGGAGCGCTTCCCGACCGCTGCTTGATCAGGCTGCAGACGAAGAAGAAGCGACATTAAGACCAACCGCGGGAAGCAGGCACCTTTTGAGAGATGATCGCGATTTCAGGACAAGGAGGAACATTAACATGCAAGTTCCTCCTAAGCCCCAAGATCTGGCTGAAATGCATGCCTCACTTCATGGAGATATCTCGCAAGTGTCCGACCTCTGGACCATCAATTGCTCAGTTTATGGTGCTGCGAGAGCTTTGGCTGATTCAAATCGAAGGTTAAAACCGACGATGGATCAAAAGACCAAAAGACGCTTGCATCAACTGAACAAGAAGATTGGATGGACAAGACAGAATGTGTCCCGTGTTCAATGTGTGATTGACTACATAACATCTGGTAGACCGTTCACGGAAAGGGTTCGAAAGTTCGCCCAAGAACTAAGGATCTTGAATCACACACTGAATAAGTCAAAGCTGCTGACAATCAAGCAGCATATTGTTGACAAAATAGGCTGTTATCTGACACAAGGAGGAGAATACAGAAGACGGAGAGATAGATCAGGGAGAATCAACAGTTTCTCGCTGACCCATCGCACCTCTTCAGCGATTTCCCTGTTTCTGTAAAAAATCCACCCACGCCCAAGGAGGTAGAGACTTTTTGAAGAGAGGTACATAAGATCCCGAAAACACTAAAGTTGGAAGAAGATACTGACAATATCCTCCGCTTCAAGGAGTTTTGCTACAACCTTATAAAATCTGAGGAGGAATGTCAATCACTGCCGAAGAGGTCAAAAAAGCACTTACAGGCACGAAGAACTTTTCCGCTGCTGGACCAGATTGTATCAAGAACTTCTGGTGGAAGGAGTTTCCTTTTACACACCAACATTTGGCCCGCATATTCACGTCATATTTAAAGTCGGAGACGCCCATTCCGCAGTGGCACTATACTCCTGCCGAAAAAAGGCAACTTTTCCAACCCAGAGAATTACAGGCCAATAACTTGTTTGAACACACTGTATAAGATTTTTACATCTGTCGTAAACAACAGTATTGTTCGACGAATTGAGCCTCTGTGGCGAGAGATGTACGAACAACATGGCTCGAAAAAAGGTGTAGCAGGCTGTCGAGAGAACCTGCTAATTGACAGGTGTGTCTGTAAAGATGCTGCAGCCCATCAGTGCGTCCTTTCAATGGCCTGGATTGACTACCGGAAAGCTTGACGGTACATCCACACATAGTGAGGGGCATAGAGAGATTGATGCCTCTTTGGAAAACTAGATTTACTATCTCATCTAGAAATTATCGTGTGACAACGAACAACGTCACCTTCCAGAGGGGCGTCTTTCAGAGTGATACCATGAGCCCTTTGCTTTTTTGCATCACACATCTGCCTCTATCTCTCGCACTACGAAATTCTTCTGGATACCTCTGTGCCGACACTAATCAGCGCGAGCATAAGGTCACTCATGTATTTTATATGGATGACCTGAAGAGCTATGCCTCTGGTAAAAGCAAACTTCAAATTGTTATAAATATCGTCAAGAACTACACAGGAGAGATTGGGATGGACTTTGGTTTGGACAAGTGTGCCAAAATTAATCTGAAGAAAGGAAAGATTACTGGCGTTCCCAAGGACCCTGAGCTTGTGGATATAAGTGTTATTAGATATCTTAATACTGGAGAGACCTATACATACTTGGGCGTGCCTCAAAGCCGCATTCAGGACGTAACATCAGTGAAGGAGTCTATCCGAAGCAGATACAAGCATCTTCTTCGACAGATTTGGTCTTCCAATCTGTCGGCGTTGAGCAAATTAGGCTCAAATCACTTCACCTCTCAAATATGGCGTTTCATCCCCTTTGTGGATTCTGTGAAATATTTAGGCTATATTCTTAATCGCTCTCTTACTTGGAATGAACAAGTTGCGTATATTTCAAGGAAAACCTTTAGAGATCCTTTCATTGACTACGGCTGTGTGTTATATGACGATATTACTGAAGAGCTGAATGCCAAGCTTGAGCGTACGCTTAATGCTTGCATTTAGTTCATCTATAAGATCCCGAAAAGTAAACATATTACTCAGTATAGAGAAAGAGCAGGACTTCTTAACGTCGCCAAAAGAAGACAATTTTTTATGGGTAATTTACTTTATATCCTATTCAGTAATGAAGCTCCGCACTATCTTCTTTACCTCTTCCATTTTATTGATGAAGATCAACCAACACATTCTAAACTCCGTGAACGGAAAACAGTACTAAAAATTCAGCCACACCGCACGTGTAAAATGCAAAGGTCTTTTGTTATTCGTGGTGCTCGCCTTTGGAACAAACTACCTATAACCATTAGAAATGCACCTTCACAATTTCACTTTAGAAAACTCGTTTTTGGTTACTTATTTAGAACATCAAATCCTAGCCTCGAAATCACACATTGGTAACACTTAAGTTCTTAATTAAAATATATATGAGTATGTGTATGAATGCGTATTTACTTTTAAGTATGTATATTTGCGTATGTATATTTATAGTATCCTTCTGTTGATAGCCCGCATCTAATTATTCGTATTATAGTTTAGTTCTTTACTCTTGTTAAATACCTATTTTTGTTTTCAATCGTCAAATCGATCGCCGTCATATTTTAATTGTAATATGTATCACCTGTTCCTTCTAGGGCTACTTAGCCCTAGGAACTTTTCATAAATAAATACAAAATACAAATATCACGACATGTAAGATCATGCATATGCATAAAAGCTTGTATATCAATTCGTCAGTTCCGGGATTATACATTTTACGCCGCCAACGCGGACGCGGACTTCTGAATCTCCAGTGTCTTTATAACCGAATTGTTCTAAGTACAGCTTACATAGTTGCGAATGGCAGAGATCCTCTCCTAAAAATGGTCAGGAACCACAAGATGATTGGCGAAGGAGCGTTTCTTTACAAAGCCGCGGAGCAAGCGGCCGAGACCCTTGGCCTGAATTTTAAAAACAGAAGTGAGGAAAGTGCATCACTCCATCTAGACGCTTCACTTCTAAAAGCCGAAGTGAAGAAAGCAACGGTTGAAAAATTTCACCAACAGCTACTCAACAAGAAAATGCACGGAATCTTTCACAGAAATGTAGAAAAGCAGTTCTTGATCGAAGGAGCAAACTTTTGCTGTCCTCAGATCACCAGGGTTTAATTCCGGTACAGAGGGTTTTATTTTCGCATGCCAGGACGGTGTCATTTCCACCTTAGCATACCGTGACCGCATTTTATGGCAAGAAGTTATTTTAACGCAGAGCGAGTCATGCACACGCTCAGTACCTAGAGCACATACTATCGGGGTGTCCGACCCACGCAGGAACGACGTATATCTATAGACATAATGCGGCCCTAAGAGTGCGGCCGAGAGCACTGATCACAAGGACAATTACTTTAACCGAATATTTTGGGTACAGTGGTTGCAGCTCCCTTTTAAGGTCTTGGTACCACTCATCCTTTTCCTTCTCCTTGGCAGTGATGTTTTAGTCGGCCGGAGCCGAGAATTCGATCACGAATATAGTTCGTATCTCGAAGTCTGGGAGAACGATGTCAGGCCTCGAATGTGCAATAGAGACTGCTGTCCGAAAATCGTAGTTCCAGAAAATGTGGCATATATAATTATAGTTAATATTATATTATAGTTTCTAGATCGTACAATCACATTCGAGAATCACATTCGAGAATCACATTCGAGAATCACATTGATTAAACCAATCACATTTTTAGTCATATTCATCGTAATAAATATTAATTTACGTTTTAAATAACGGTTATTTAAAAAAAAACATGAATAAAATTATATACTTTTTGCATCTATATAACTAAGAAATCATGTTGATTAAGAAGTCACATTACAAAAGTCATATTCGACTTAATAAATCTTAATAAGTCTCCACGAGTATAATTTTGCCATCTGAAAATGTTTAAAACCATTATATATATATATATAGAGTAGGTGGTAAAAATATGGGCCCTTTTGACTTTTAGTCTTATAACTCTAAGAGAAATTATTAAAAGATAACAAAAGATACATCAAAACGTAGGCACAAGGGTCTAGTTCGTATAGATAAATTTTGACATTCCAAATCGCCTTTTTTTATTCATAACATTTTTCGTAAATATCGATTTTCGGATACAAATATGGGCCCCTTATTATTTATCGAAGAAAACATTTTTCAAGCACAATATTTACAAACGTATGTTTCAGAAAGCGCCCCCGAGCATTGTACATGGGCCCACTGGAGGCATTCGATGCATTGCATCCATTTTTCTCCGGTTTTACTGTTTTCCGAATGACCGTCGCAATACAGGCACTTCGCCTTTCCTTTAGGTGTTGATCTGAAATCATCGTCTCCATTAGAAAGTAGATAAAAAATGCTAACCTATATGTAAAATTGTAACTCGAAAAAACAATCCGAAGCATTTTCAACTGATGCACAAAGACGAGAGAATTCTCACGAAAGGAACGTGACTGCCGGCGAGAAAAGTATAGTACATTATGATTCAGCACGAACTAACACAAAAAACGAAGTATCGACGAACAACGCTACTTGCACTGAGGGCGCCACTAGTTTTCGAAAACGGCATGGTAGCCCATATTTGTACCACCTACTCTATATAATGGTTAAAAATAATATGTCGGCAGAACCTACTAATTGACAGGTGCATCTGCAAAGACGCAGCATTGCACAAGCGCCACCTGTCGATGAGCTGGATTGACCACCGGAAAACTTTGAGTTCAAGCTCCTATAAGCTTGCCATCTGTTTGTTTGGAAAGCTTGAAGGTTCATTATTCGCATATATAGTAGGTTGCATATGAAGGCTAATGCCCCTCTTGAAAACCACATTTGCCATCGGCATCTGGAAGTACAAGGTGACTACAAACAGTGTCACCCGAGTACTCACTCCTGAAGGCCCGGGGTGAATAAGCACAGAAGGAAAACTTCCACCAACAGCTCCTCGACAAGAGGATGCACCGCATCTTCCACAGAAATGTGAAGAATCAGCCCATGTCGCTAGAGCTAACGTTTGCTTTCCTTAAATCACGTGGATTGAAGTTGGGCACGAAGGGTTTTATTTTGGCCTGTCAAGACTGTGTCATTTCGGCCTTAGCATACCGTCGCCGCATTTTGAGCGAAGACATTTCCGACTATAGTTGCAGAGCGTGTCATGCGCACCCCGAGCACCTAGGATACATACTACCTGGTTGTCCAGCTCACGCAGGAATGCTGTACACCCGAGAGCATAAATTCCTTCCCGCTCAGCAACCTCAAACTGTACCGTCTCTCTCCCACACGCAAATTTTCGCTCCTCCTAAAACCATTTATTCTGCCGCTTTCTGGCCCTAGCGGCCGTTCTTTTGTTGCAGATATATTTAAGCATGTACCCAAAAATGCTTTCGGGTAATTTATTTATCCAGAAGCATTAAACTTCTTCCAAAAAACCCTTTTGAAAAACTATGAGCTGTCACTTTTGAGGTTGGGCATACTACATAGACTCAGGTCACGAGCGTCTCATTGCACACAAGATGCCGTGCGGAGGATCCATCCAGTCGACCCCAATGCGCACGCGCTCTGCAGCCGTCGAGCGTGCTGGACCGCGCGTTATTTTCAAATTTGTCAGACTGCTCCTTGCCCCTTATGATAGGCAACTTAGCAACATTTTTTTCATATAATAGCAAACTCAAATATCCGACAGCTGTTATATACTATGATTGATCTCATGTTGAAGAAATATTTATATTTTTATTTATAAAAAAAAATTATATAAAATAAATAATATATAAATAAAACCCACAGAATTAATATAATGTCTTTTTGCTGAGACTATTTTTTATTTCTATACATAATACATTTTTATACATATTTTTATAATTTTACAATTTAATAATCAGAAGATTGTCTGTGTTTGAATAATAATTAATTATTTCTGTGCGTATGAATGATCTAAATCTATACTTAATGTAGGACCTGCAGGACACTGTTTAATTTGATATTTGTCATACATTCTCGGAGAGCGGTTTTCTGTACATCAGTTAACTTTGATTTTAGTGTCTTGGCTTGATTTTTTTGTCTTATTTTTCGGATTGAACGGAATGAGCATTGCAGTTGAATTTTTTTATTGTGTGGTGAATTCGGTGATGGGGAATCAGTGTTTGCTGTCTTCGCTGGAAATAATGATGGGACCTCGTTTATGTCGTCAAAGAATTTCATCAGTTTCTTCTAAGAGTGTCTTACACTTTTGATAAATTTCTTCCGTTCTATTTTTATTTTTAACTTTCAAATTAATATTTTTATTCCAATTTTTGTCAACATGCCAAGTGCAATGTAAATGGTGTTTTGGAATGTTCATGACGGATATCCAAGCATTGTAATATGCTGGAGCATCATCCCTCCAAATATCTTTCGAACTGACTCAAATGATTCCTAAAATTATGTAAAATCCAGTAAAATGAGAAAAAAATTGTTTACAATTTTTCTAGATACTTTTTCGACATACATGAAATCTTGAAAAATCTTTTTGAATTTCCTCGAGAAACCTAGGAAAATTATATTTATATAACTTTCAAACAAATAAACAAAGGAACTAAAAAAATAAAAAGTTATTCGAAATTTGTATTTTGAATTAAAAATTATTTTTCTCTTCAAATTGATGATGATGTCTGACAAATTTGAAAATAACGTGCGGTCCAGCGCGGTCTACGGCTGCAGAGCGCGTGCGAATGATGAAGTTCTTTTTTTATTTTTATAAATTAAAATATAAACATTTCTTCAACATGAAATCAATCATACGACATAACAACCTCAACGCTCATTATAGCAAATTAAATAGTCCTGCAGGTCCTACATTAAGCATAGATTTAGATCAGTCGTACGTTCAGAAATAATAAATTATTATTCAAACACAGACAATCTTCTAATTATTAAATTGTAAAATTATAAAAATATGTATACAAATGTATTATGTATAAAACTAAAAAATAATCTCAGTTTATTTATTATATTTTTTTTTTTTCAATCTTCTTCTCGGGTGGACCCGGTTTTTCATCATAGCCACGGACTAAGTCAAGTGACTGATGAGATGAGGATGTTATAAATTAATATAATACGATGTCTGAAATCTTCTGTGATGATGTTGTAGGTACAAAATTAGGAACATAGTGTAGTTTGGAGTTTGTCTTTTACCGCTGTTATCCTTACACACCCTAGTAGCAAGATAACTGCTGACTGGCGCAAGCTGGGCGCCAGAAAAAGAAGAATCTGTTTGCAGCCTGGCGCCCGGCTGGTTCCGCTTTGGCGTTCTGTTCTGGCGCCAGAGTCTGGTATAGCAGACCCTGGGCCAGACTGCTCATGATATGCACCAGGCATAATTAAAATAACGTAAAATGGTACTAAATAGGTTTCTGTAATAGTTTTACACTATATTTGAGCCTTTTCTAGGAAAATATACTGCGGAGGCGTCACAACATTCCAGGAGACACACTGAAATATTAAAAACATAACCTGTTGTCGTATAAGCTTGCATGTTTGGTCATACTTGTGAATCGTTCAAATTTCCGATTGCTAGATTTTGAATTTCATTATTTATATTCTACATTAATTACTAGTGTTTAAACTGAATACCAGAATCTGGTTCCTTTATTCACCAGATTCTGTTTTTCGTCTGGTCTGATCATTTCTCCCGCCAGTCTGGTCGATTAGAGGGAGCAGATGCTGAGCCAGACTCTGGCTTCTGTCATACAAGGCAGACGTTGCTACTAGGGCAGCGGCCGCGAGCGTTGGAGGTGACAACAGTCGCCTCCGGATGCTTTTCTTAGAGCTACCATCTGCCACTCCACAGGTTTTTAGTCACTTGCTTCCTGATGGTCTAGAAAATTTCTCACAATGCGACAGGTGTTCAATAAAACAGCCTTCTTAGCTGCTGCCAGTACCCTACTGACTCCTAAATGTTCAAGATATTCAGTGCACATTGCCTGTAGCTGAAATCACAATAGGATGAATAGATGCATGTTTCACATTCCTCCATATTGTCTTTACTTCATGCCTTAGCTCGCTATACTTATGGCTCTTGGTTGTATAGGTTGCCTGCAAATTTCGGTTAAGTGGACAAGCAATGTCGATGATGTAGACCCTTCCACCTTTTTTTCTCGCCTCACGATGTCGGGTCGATTGGCTCGGATGTAATGATCCGTCTGGATAGTAACATCCCAATATAAGATGTAATCTTCGTTTTCTAAAACGGGCATTGGAATGTATCTAGAGAAACGCATCCATTCTGTTAAGAGTCCTAGGTTTAGGGCAATTTGTTGATGTATAATGCCCGCCACATCATTATGTCTGTGCGTATATTCTCGTATATTATATTATTATTATCTTATTTATTATTTATTTTATATAATTATAATTATATAATTTTTTTTTATCAATTAAAATATAAATATTTCTTCAACATGAGATCAATCATAGTACATGACAGCTGTCGGGTATTTGAGTTTGCTATTATATGAATAAAATTTTGCTAAGTTGCCTATCATAAGGGGCAAGGAGCAGTCTGACAAATTTGAAAATAACGTGCGGTCCAGGACGCTCTACGGCTGCAGAGCGCGTGCGCATTGGGGTCCACTGGATGGATCCTCCGCACGGCATCTTGTGTGCAATGAGACGCTCGTAACAAACCATGGTCTCGCCACGCGCAAGTAAAAAAAAGTCAACCAATCAGACGGCTCCCTAGCTGGACCCGACTACCCTTCCATCTTGGATCTTTAAATTCAATCTTCTTCACAACCTTGAATTTGAATGGCAGTTGGCTTCACGTTCCGTTCGCGCCAGTGCAGCGAGTATGGTGGGGGTACTCGGGTAACGCGAAGTCGAACGTATTTGAGCATCGAAGTGGCGGGACCATAGTTTGTTGGATCATGGACTCAGGTGGTGTGATGTTTGTTTGAGACTGTTGACACAAGATGGTCGTTGTCGCCATTTTGGAATAAGGAGATGTAGCCATTTTGGAATTTAAAGCTACTACTACATTCCTGAAGCCGCAGTTGCTATCTTGAAAATCGGGGATTGCAGCCATCTTGAAATTCAGCCATCTTGAAAATCATGAGAAACAGCCATCTTGCCTCTGACGTCATCTCCGTCGCATGGATTCTTCAGGTATGAGGTTGCTCTCCAGTATTGAAGCCATTGTCGCCATCTTAGTACACGCCATCTTGGTGAGTTTTAAGCCAATGTGATATAGTTGCATCCGTCACCATCGTGGTAGTGATTACTAGTGATTACTGGTGTCTATTTCTGTCTCTAGTTTCTAGTGACTTTCTTTTATTGGTGAAACGCTTTCTTGGATGTGTATTGATAGAGAATTTTTTCATTCTAGCTACTATACTTCAAAATCTATTTACGACTGGGTATGTAAGCATGTGCGTATAAGTTTAGTAACTTTTAGTGATATTTATATCTAGTGACTCCTACATGCATTACTGATTTAGCGTGCCATGATATAGTTACATCTAGTTATATATCTA
This sequence comes from Andricus curvator, assembly GCA_932195095.1. Taxonomy (NCBI): domain Eukaryota; kingdom Metazoa; phylum Arthropoda; class Insecta; order Hymenoptera; family Cynipidae; genus Andricus; species Andricus curvator. The sequence continues at coordinate 97,094 of CAKNYM010048039.1, forward strand.
GTTATTCTTGATTAAGCGAACAAATTTGCTTTCTCTGAAATCTTTACAAAACCCATTATGTCAAGACCTTGTGGTACATGCAGGAAATTAATTATCACAGACGCTAAATATTGTACTAAGTGTATAAAATATTTTCATCCCAATTCGAAGTGCTTCACTCATAACATCTATAATACTGACAACGTGCTAGTCAAGTGTACTGGGCCTTTTGAGAGAATGAATCTCAAGGATAAACAGCTGTCTTAGTCACGAAGATCTGATAAAAACGAAACTGCAGCCAGTACCTCAAAAACAAAAAGGAAGTAAAAATACGATGAGCACTTTTGACTCAAGTCCTGAAATGGAGTCTGATGATAACAACAGCGTTTTCTCGGAGAGTAGCAACTTTTCAAACAGTCAGTTTGGACAGCTCTTGTCAGCAATTAATGACTGTAAATCTAGCGTATTATCTTTGAAAAAGGATAATGATGAAACATGCTCAGATCTAAATGATATTAGGGAAAAAGTGAATTTTCTCCCCGAGATGCAGCTCAAACTTCAAGAGAACAATGCCAAGCTTAAAGCTATCTCGACTCAATATGTTGAGCTGAGCTCACAAGTTTCGGTACTCACAACCGAAAATGAAGCTCTACGGGATAAGATTAAATCAATTCAGGATAGTCAGAGAAGACTAGATCAGCGTGTTCTAAGGACGGAAAGCAGCAATGTGAGGATGGATTGATCATTGCTGGACTACCTGAGAGAGAAGAGGAAGATCTTGTGGATCTTGTCTGTTCAGTCTCAAAGGCTGTCAATGTGCAGCTAACTCCTGCTGAGACAAAAAGTGTACACAGGCTGTCTTCAACATTATCAGTATCATCGACGCAAGCTCAGTCTTTAGGAGTCCTTAGGAGCGGCGGTAGAGTCAAGTTCAACTTCTACCTCTAAGCCTTCTTCTACAAAATCAGTTGTTATTCATCCAACTAGTAAGCCACGGTTAGTGCTGGTTAGATTCTCAGCGTTAAGGCCTACAAAGGAGATGATTTCTAGTATGAGAAAGAAGAAATCTCTATATGCGAATGAAGTATGTTTGGATCTCGGAAAATCTCGTCTTTACATTAATCAATACCTCCCTGCAGCCATATACAACTTACTCCGCTCTACTAGAGAAAAGGCTAAGTTACTATCGTACAAATATGTGTGGCAGGTGAATGGTGTGATCCTTGTTAGGCGAAAGGATAAGGATCCTGTAATCAGGATTCTATGTCTGAGTGATCTTGACCTTTTGACTGAATGACTAACTCCTGAACAGCGTAGATCCTTGCCTTTGAGTAATAACCCTGACTCCAATCCTGCCTCTTGCAACTCGCTAATAAAAATCTGTCACATTTATATTAACTCACTGAAATCGCATATCAACTTACTTCGTGCTTACTTAATTCATAATATATATCATGTCATAGCGATAAGTGAAACATGGCTAACTGAAACTATTAGTGATAATATTGTTGCTCTTGAAGGTTATTCGTTTGTGCGTAGGGATAGCGATGGCAGGAGGGGTGGAGGTGTTGCGGTGTATGTCATAAATGGTCTAAACATCAAATTATTGGAGACATAAAAGGGTGTTTTTAATGAACCAGAATTTATTATAATGGAAATATCTTGTCGTGCTGTGTCACCGCTGCTATTGTATGTTGTCTATAGAATACCTCATGGTCAATACCTACAAAATTTTTAATCCTCCTTTTTGAGATTCATTCATGCATATGAAAATATTGTACTTATGGGTGATTTCAACGTTGACTTAAATAGTCGTGAACCTGGATCATTATATGTAAAGGCATTATTTGACTCGCTTGATCTGTTTATAGTGCCGTATTCTGCAACGCACCATACTCCGAACTCTGATACATGGTTGGATCTATGTGTAGTAGATGATGAGAGAAAAGTATTCTCAACTCATCAATCAACAGTGCCATTTGTGGCTGGACATGAACTCATTGCAATTGAATATACTTGGAAATTTAGTATTTTTTCTCAAGTAAGAAAAACATATCGTGATATTCGAAATATGGATGAAGGTGCCTTTCTGACCAAATTGCAGTCTGTGGAGTGGGGTGCATTTGAAGGTTATCTCTCTGTAAATGAGAAACAAATCTTCATGAGTAATGCCCTAAATCCGGCTATGGATGAATTTGCACCTTTATGCTTGTTTATCCCACCACGAAAAAGTTTTTGCCCCTGGATGACGGACGAAATCAGGA
>CAKNYM010048040.1:0-28196 GCA_932195095.1 Andricus curvator
TCTAGCGCCCTGGCAATCTAGTTCTAAAACAGCGCCTGCTGTTACACATACCGTTACAATAGGGTGCTCTAATACTTTCTATCGTATGAGGTTAGACAGGAAAAAGGGCTCGATATGTTCCAAAAGTCGTACTTATCGTTTCGAAACTATAAGACCCTCTCTGTCTACCTCATAGAATAGAATGAAAGGTTTCGAATCGCACCTCGTGGTCTATCTCACATGGTCAAAAGAGAGATCGATCGACTTCAGCATTGGGACTCCGGGGCCGGTTCGAAGTCGAATATCAAATAGGCCTCTCCTTCTATCTTGAGAAGTTAGAAAAAGAGGTCCGTTCGGCTTTCTACACGGTCCCGGAGTCCCACTGCTGGTTAAGTCAAAATTAAACTTGATTGATTTAAGCGGTACCGCGGACGAATTTTTGGATTAAAAAAACTAACAGTATGAACCTGTATATCAGTGAGACGAAATCTCTGTTCATTCAACTTTATTTGAGCCGATGCTTTATTTTTTTTAAATGCAATAATTTTTTTCAATTAAAATAATATAAGCAGTAGAGCGGAATCGTTACGTAATATGTGGACGACCTCTTCGTTAATTTTAAATTTCTTATCTGTCTTTTAAAAAAGAAAAGCATTACTGCATTCGGCTTATATTTAGTATTAGTCTGTTCTTAAAATTATTTTATATACATATAAAATAATTGTCATCCTTGAGTCACCCCGTATCCTCAAGACATACGAGGGTTTCACCTGCATGTAATTGTGATTTTGACATGCCCTGTGGCCACCCATATCACGGTCGTGAGACGTGGTCATATGCGTGATTTACCGCGGTTCTACTGGGAATTATTGTCATTTTCATAGATGGCAGTTGCTCCCTTTGGGGCCCTGCGGTGGTTGTTTAACCTGGTTTTTAAAATTATATTATAATATACAGGGTGACATTTGAGTTTGGGACACCCTGTATATATATATATATATTCCTTTTTTAAAAGATCATAGTAATTTATTATTTCATAATGTATTTCATAAACTCCAAGAAAAAACTAATACTAATAGGAATAAAAGGTATTGTGGGTATAAGATATTATAATCATAAGCACTCCGGTAAATTTATGCACTTAAGTTACATAGTCCGTTACAAAAAATGCACTTGCAAAGAGTATATTTACTCAAGTATACTCAATTAAACATATTTAACCTGATGAGGCAAAAATAAGAAACTTTTATATATTTGTCATTCTTCGCTTTTTAAATTTTCGCGCCAATGACAAGTACGCGATACCGCCTGCGCTGAAACAGTTGCGCGCTGACCGGGTGCAAACTATTTTTCAAAATTCAATATCTTTTTCAATTTTGAACAAAAAACGTCGAAAGTTGGTCAACAAACACCGACAAACGACCGACAAACGATTGCACAAAAAAGTTTTGTAAAATATTAAAAGTTAGAGCGCTAGCAAACATATCTGAATTGCTAGTGTGAAGTTGGCACCCCAAACTTGAAATAGCAATAACTTTTACAATTTTTACCGTCAAACGCCGAAAGTTGGCCTACAAACGCCGTCAAACGATCGACAAACGATTATAAACAAAATAAATTGTATATTCCAAATTTGGGGTGCTATCTTCACAGGCATCCCACTGTTAAAGCAAAGACTAGAAGGGAATGTGAGTATCGTCGCCTAACTATAGCATTAGCCTTGAAAATATCGTTTCCGGGTGATAAAAAACCAAAACATAACATAAAATTTTGTATATTTGTAACTTTTCTAAATTCAAGATATATCACTTATCTTATTTTCAAAAATCACCATTTGATCCATGTACCAATAGTGCTACTCTGCTCAATCAGTAACGTAATCTTCTACAAGAACATCGTGGAAATCCCAAGCACCGATCCAGCACTTTCAATAAATATGTACCTGCCCATTATCGCATAATTGTTAATTAACCATTAGCATGCAAAGATTTCTGTAAATAAACGTGAAATAATTTGTTTCCGCTGTAAAAATGTCATCTTCGGAAATTATCAAGCCGAAACTTTACGTTGTTTTTTTCAATGCACCTATTAACTTTAAAGACCATGGCGACTTTCAAACCCTGTGTCTGCTGTCAAATTTATTTTGGTGAATAAAGTGTGGTAAGTCGAAAATTTGGCGATTAATTCGCTAATTAATGTTAAGTATCATCCTTTCGGAGTGCCTTGTACGCGGAAATATGTGAGAATTCATTATTTATAGCCGCTTCTCTAAACATAAAGTCAGCAACGGACACTTCGCCCACGTTACTCTCCTCCAGGGTAAAGTCGAGTATACTTTACCCACTTATCAATTACCCAGCGCGACATTACCCTGTACCCTGGCCGACTTTACCCAGAAATATTGATTACCTGCAACATTCGTTACCCCCACTTTTTTCGGTGTGATCAACATCTTCTACCGAAGTATTTATCCCCCGCCTTGGAATAATTAAAAAAAAATTAAAAGTATTTTTATGAGTTTCGTTTTTCACTTGTTTTTATACTCATTTGTAATGTATTGTAACCTTTAAATGTCATAATCACCGTTACCAGTGTTACGATGGCTTATTCGAATGAAGAGTATTGTGACATGATTCTCGTGTTAGGGGCATGCAACGGAGAAGATGGTGCTGCAGCAAGGGAGTATGCTCTTCGATTTCAGAATCGTAGGCATCCTGATGCCAATGTAATTCGTAGAGCTGAAAGGTGTTTAAGAGAGACAGGTAAATAGACCCAAACTGATTGTAAACGAACATCAAAAGATTAAATGTATTGTGATTGAATACAAAGTAACTGGTGATCATTTTTACTTATCTAATGAAATTCACGGGTGTGTGTCAGGAACAATTGTACCTAATAGAAGAGGACTAGATCAAGGACTTGAAGTAAATGATCAGGCAGAAGACGTTGTTCTAGCAGCAACCCGAAATAGTCCAAGAATAAGTCTTCGTAAAATTGAGCAGGTCTACAATGTGTCAAAATTATCGGCTCGCAGGATTTTAAAAAGGAATAACTTCCATCCATATCACTTAACTAGAGTTCACGATATGCTACCCCCAGATTTTCAGTCACGGTTGGAGTTTTGGCAGTGGATCATTCGCCAAGATGACCTAGGCCCTGATTTTGTTCATGAAATATTATGGAGTGATGAGTCTATTTTTACACGTGAAGGAATATTTAACATTCACAACAATCACTACTGGGCAGATGAAAATCCTCATGAAAAGGTTGTTCGAGGTTATCAACGCCGATTTAGTATAAAAGTTTGGGGTGGAATGGTTGACGTATTCATGGTACGTGTAAATAATCAGTTTGACTGAAACACTTTTGCTAAATAAGGAATCTTACTTTTAAATGAAAATAAATTAAATTAAAATGTCATTTATACAATAAGCCTAATTACAGTGCAACAATTTTTGCCATGGTGGAAGAAAACTGCTACGATGCATAAACCTGTTACGATGGGTTTACATCGCAGCAAGTTAGAATTGAAAAGTCTTATGCTTGAATAGAATTGAAAAGCCTTATGCTTGAATTAAATTGAAAAGTCTTATGCTTGAATTTCAAAAGCAAAACATAACAAAACGTGAATAAATCTTTAAAAAAATACGTCTCACCTTTTTTAAACTGAATTAGTAGTTTGCTAATCAAGTAGTGGAAAGTTCTTAGCCAATAATTTATTAAAAGTATTAGTAATAGTTTGTCCAAGTCTTCATAACCTCAGTGAAATCGTTACGATTTCAGTTCAGTAATGTACTGAACTTCGCACAATTTAGTTATTAAAATTTAAATAATCCAGATCAGGTTAAGTAAACTATGTTCTTACATAAATTACAAAAAAAATGATAACCAACAAAATTCAAACAATAACACGTTTTCAGGTGATACCTTACATAATGCCTGATAGGCTGAATGGTCAACTTTATGCTCATTTCTTGGAAGATGAACTACTAGAGTTTTTAAACGAATGTGGCGTGCCAAATATTTTGCAACAAATAATGTGGTATCAACAAGATGGAGCTCCACCCCACTTTGCACTTGATGCACGAAGAGTGCTAAACGAGAACTATCCACAAAGGTGGATTGGACGCGGCGGTCCGATTGCTTGGCCTCCACGATCACCTGATTTAACTCCACTGGACTTTTTTCTGTGGGGTTATTTAAAAGACTCCATTCACAAGGAACCAGTAGCAAACCTCGAAGTTCTTGAAGCCAGATTGCGTGAAGCTTGTGGAAGTGTTACACAACAAATGCTTCGTCGAGCCCAACGTGAGGTGATTGAAAGAGCAAATCTTTGCATAGAAGAAAACGGTGGTCACATCGAAAACCGACTGTAGTCCAGAAAAGCTGATCGAACAGACACTTCAATAATTATAAGTGTTTCATTATTATTATTATTATTCCAAGTGTATTATTAGATCAATATTAAATTTCGAATTATCAAGTTTAAAAATAAAATTTTTTCGTACTCTGATACCCTTAGTGTCAATCTTCAGGTAGTTAACCCACTTCCCTTGCACAGTGTAACGCCATTTATGGACGTCGCATTGTCGAAAATAATAAAACTAATCTTTTAGTCAAATTGAACAACATAATTTTTTTAAATAAATCCATTAGTGAAATTTGACATGAGATTACTTAAATAATAATAAATAATTGAACCAGTAACACTCTTTTTGCTTTTCAATTAGTCATCTTTCATTAATTCAGACTTATTTAGAGAGTAGAGTTTTACTTACCTGCCACATTCGAGTTACGTAAGCCTTCATTCACAAATTTAAGTTGTTGATTACTATTAATTAATTGAAACTTAGCCATTAATTTAATTTTACCCTAACCATGAAAAATTTTTTTTCAGAAAATGCTCTAAGGGACTGACTTGAAAACTGCAAATTTACCTAACTCTGAATAATTAGATTCATCTAATCGTTACTCACATACTGGCTGACTTCTAGTATCACCAAGTAATTGCAATGAACTAAATTGTTAGTCAAACCTAACTAATTCTCAGGAAAAAATGCAGCGAAACATTTTTGAAAATAATGTTACTAATTTTATAGTCATATTAAAAAACATAATTTTTCAAAAAAAAAAATCCTTTAGTGAAATTCAACTTGAGATTAGTTAAATAATAATAACCAATTGAATCAGTAACTATCTTTTCGCTTTTCAATTAGTCATTTTTCATTAATTCAGACTTGCTTAGAAAGTAGAGTTTTACTTACCTGCCACATTCAAGTTACGTGAACCTTCATTCAAAAATTCAGTTGTTGATTATTATTAATTAATTAATTAATTGATACTTGGCCATAAATTGAATTTCAGCCTAACCATGAAAAAAAAAAACATTTTTCAGGAAAGCCTCTAAGGCTCTGATTTAAAAACAATAAATTTACCTCGCTCACTCTGAATATTGAATTAAATTTAACTAATTATCACTCAAATGATGGCTAACTTCTAGCATCACAAAGTAATTGCAATTAACTAACTGTTAGTCGAATCTACGTAATTCTTGGTAGAAGAATGTACCGAAACATTATTGAAAAAATGTAACTAATTTTTTTGTCAAATTGCATACAATACAGGTTTTTTTCTAATCAAATTAGTGAAATTTTATATACGATTAGTTAAAAAATAATAACAAATTGAATTAGCTCTATCTTTTTGCTTTTCAATTAGTACTTTTTCATGAATTCAGATTTACTTAGAGAACAGAGTTTTACTTGCCTGACACGTTCGACTTACGTAAAACTTGATTCACACAAGGTTCGTGATCTTGTTGGGTATTTAATCAACAATTGTACATGTTTTTACTAAGATTAAATACAAATAGGCTCTTTCAAACATGAACTTGATTAAGCTTTTTAGGTTTCAAATTACGAATTTTCAAATTTCACGTTTTGTCGTTGCGAATTTGTTTTCAAAGGTCACTGTTATGAACAAGCCACCTGTTTAGCGTGAAATGGGTTGCTTTCGATGATTTTTTTTGGATTTGAAGCACCACTGCCTATTTTTGAAAGACGCAACGTGATTGGCCAACTTTGACCTTCTCTATCTCAAAAAATAATGAGTATTCAACATTTTTGAGCTCTAAAATATGATTTTAGTTTTTCACCAGTATTCGAGCTATGTGGTCCTAGAGTTCTTCTAGGGAGAGTTGTGTCACGTTACCCCCTCCACTAGCGGTCGCGAAACCGGAATCTGAAATACGTAGCGAAGCGCGAAACATTTAAAGTATTCTAGATGTCTCATTCAGCAAAACTTTAATCAAAAAGCCAAAAACAAAGAAGAAGCAAAGCTTTAAGAAAAGGTTATGTGTCACATATTTTCATGTAGTGTTTGTTATGAGAATACACTTTTTTAATGAAAAAACAATAGTGTCATGTTGCATTCTCTACTGCCGTAATAGCTCTGGCCAAGGTTTTTACTTAAGACAAATCCCAAAAGATCCTAAGCTTACGCAATTATGGATGGAGAGTATTAATCAAGATTATTGGATGCCACACTCGAAATCAGCTGTTTGTGAGGTAAGATTTTAATTTTCAATAAATAATGTAATAAAAGTCGGAAATGCACCTTATTGTTTCACGATTGCAGGTACATTTTGACTGTAACATGTGGCAAACTATTATTTACTATTCAATCAGTGTCTAAACATTAAATTTGACTTGAAAGTCGCGCCAATTTCAAAACATCCGATTCCGCTTTCGCGGCACCAATCAGAAGCGGAGTAAGCGATGATATAACTCTCCCTAGAGGAACTCTATGTGGTCCGTATGCGCGAACTTTGGGGCCCTGTATAGGACATCACCTTTTCTGTCATATCGAGGTGCTGCCCTCACCGTACTACGAAGTCGAGCGCTGGATTCATGGAGAATAGGCATAAGGAGACCAAAGTCCTGTACATTGACTTCACGAAAAATGAGCATGTTTTTTCGCGAAGTACTCACGCCTGAACTTCCCGTGCGTGGCGCTAATATGAAGATACGTACAAATATTGACTTGCATAGCGGCCATATTTTTTGTACATATGTTCATACCAGCGCCACGAACGGGAAGTTTAGGCGTGTGTACTTCGCGAAAAAATATGCTCATTTTTCGTTACATTACTTTGGTCTCCTTGTGTCTATTCTCCATGGCTGGATTTCTCGTTTTTCGTAAAATATAACGGTAAAGCAGTAGAAAGATTTTTTAAGGTTAGAAAAGTTTGACATGTATCGCTACAGAAACACCGCACTTCCGAATATAATAATTATTAGTGCAATGGCTAGGCACACCGAAAATACATATTTGGAATAAATAATGAAAAATTAATAAACACAGAAGCACTGATATGATGTTAATAAATAAACTGAATTTTGAGAGTAATACCCTCAACAAGATAATTATGTTTATATTTTTTTTAAATATTATAATTTCTAATACGTTCATGTTTCTATAAATGGTAGATAAGTTTTTTTACATTATAATTTTTTGTACTTTGAAGTTTAATTTTCATTACTAGACTGAACCGAAATTTGAGTGCATTTAAGAATGTATAGAATTTTTGCAAATCTGAAGCTTGAGACAGGTTTTTTGTACATAGCCTTTCCAAAAAATTACAAAAAGCGTTCTCGAAAATTGAATTTTTAATTTAAAAAGAAAACCTAAGCAGAAATTTCGAGATAAATCAGGGCTGAAAAAAGTTTTCTTTGATAAATATTTTTTTTAATTAAAATAATCAAATATTTATACAAGAGAAAAAACTTTTTTTAAGTTTGAAGTTTAAAAAAAATATTGTTTAAATTCAAAAGGACAATAATTGAAGAAAAATATATTTCTGGATAAACAATTTTGGTTAAAAATGTACATAGTATTTCTTTTAAATACAACAAAAATGTTCTCAAAAATCGAATTTTTAATTTAAAAAAAACTTCGAGATAAATTAGTGCTGATTTGAATCCTGCAAAGTTTCTTTGGAAAATGTTATTAGCTTCGAAGAAATTTTAGGGAGAAATTAATTTTCTGTTTGAGGCTCACGTGTTTTTACATCAATTTGTTTATACTGTTTTTATTTTAACTTCAAACAATAATTCAATAAAAATTTGAATATTAAACAAAAATTTATTTGATAGAAAAATATTTTATTATCGTATTTTTAATAAATAAATAATATTTAATAAGAAACAATTTTTTTAATTAATAAAATTCTACAGTTTTATAATTAAGGAATATTGTCGGTCGCTCTCTTAAAATGAACGAGTGAAATCTCACTGATTTCCAGTGAAATCTCACTGGTTGAAATAGCCAGAAGTGTGTCACTGGCAATCAGTGAGAATTCACTGGTTCATTCAGTGAAGTTCCGGCACTGGTTTAATCAGTGAGGTTCACTGCACGGAGAAAAATGGAAGTGAAAAATTGGGTCTTTAGTGCTGCTAGTCGAGGTATCCATTACTGAACTGGCGTTGTAAAAAAAATTCGAGATTCAAAATCAGTTATTGACTCAAGTGCAATCGCGGCATTAATTCCTTTAGGCAACTAAAGAGATTACAGCTTGTCGACGGTCTGACTCCCCTAGCGCACTGTACGGAGTCCAGTCCAGAATAGGAATCGTTCCTATACTCGCAACAGTAAAGAATAATCGGCCAAAAAGAATTCACAAGAACACAGAGCGGCGGCTGTTGACGGGTCGATATAGTCACTTTTCATTTCATGAACTTAAATTTATTTATATATTATACATATCTACATATATTCAATAAGTTTTAAACATTATATTATGAACATTTATTTGCTGAAACGGAAAAAGTCAAGTTAGATGAAAAACGTAGTTGCCGAGGATTGAACTTGGGTTTCCAACGCAGCAGTCAGCTCTCTCTGCAATCTGGTATTCTGGATTCTAAAGTAAGAGGTACTAAACGCCCTTATGGTATCATGTAAGCAAGCTTCGGTACGGTGCTGTCCGAACGTTATTGAGTGCGGGACATCCAGGAATGGTTACTGGACTGCTGCAAACTCAGTCGACTTCCCAATAGAACACTATAAACTATACTTCGATTAAGACTTCGTCCTTCCGAAAACTGAGACACGATATATAGATTTCCATTATTGATTCTAGAAAGTATAATAATTTATTCTTTTTATTCTTTTGTGAGAAAACGCACTTTTTAGGAGAGACTATTTTTTCATTTGTGCAAAGGTTGAAGCACTTAAATTGTAGATGGTAACGTACGAAGTGTATACAATAACTTTAAGGTATTAAAAGATAAGGTTCTATGCAGGAGAGATACTAATTTTCAATGATTAGTGTGTAGTTTCACAATCCTTCCCGTGTCTTGTGCATCTATTCCTGAAATTTGGTAATCATTAAACAATTTGTGTACTGAATATGGAACTCTTCAGTCTCATTTTTCTCCGTGTGGTTTCTCAGTACCAGTAGTCACCTGGTCGTACGCCTTGTCGCCTGTCAGCTGTTTAGGCATGGCACTTATCATTCATTGCACTTTTGTGGTAACAGTTGTAAAATTATCTTTTAAAAACCTCGCTTTATTCTCACAACAATAAATGAAGGCCAGGCTGCAATATAATGGGATATAATATGTTGCGCCTGATTGTGGAAAGACCCAAAGTCAAACCCAAGTGGCCATGGACCTCCCACTATCAAGCGAAAGATATTATATCCCCTGCTCATTGCAGCCTGGCGCCAAATATTTATAAAACAAACACTAGAACACAATAGGATTCGTTTTCACTCGAGAAATGCCAAGACCTGACCAGCGACGCGCGCGTGCCAGACGACTGGAGGTTCATGTCTTGCCCGCGTGGAGCGCTATATTACTGGTTCAATCTATCATTTGGCGTCACTGGTAGAATCAGTAGCGCTATTTTAGTTGAATCACTTACTGCTTCGTCCAGTCAAAGTGGAAAATCACTGGTTCACCAGTGATATTTCAAAATACTGATTCAACCAGTGACAATTTCACTGGTTCAGTTTAAGAGAGCGGATATTTTATAATTAGGCAATGTTATGTCGGGAATTTTTAAATTCGGTAATATTATAAACTCTTCTTATTTATCTTATCTCATTAAATACCAAAATTAAAAATTAAAACATTCACTGTATATCCAATTTTGATTCCTGGGTATTAGCGATTTTTTTTCTAGTGCATTTTAGTCGCTGGAAAACGAGAGTGAATTAAATAGGAATTATCTCTTAGAAAATAACTGTTTCCGAAAAAAGTTCAGTTATTATTACTGAAATTTCAGTACACACAACAACGGTTTAAATTTCCTCAATATTCTGTCAATAATATATCGCTAAATTGTTCTGCAGATTTCAATTTTAATTTTTATTCTTCTCAATTTTGTATTTAATATAATTTCTATTTTAATATAGTTCAATATGTTATTTGAAAGACCGGACGTTTGTCCTTATAATATCTTGTAGATTTTTCTATTAAAGAATAAATCTTCTTCAAGTTTCATTGTTCAAGAATAAGTAAGATCTAAAACTTTTATTTTCAATTAAATGTGAGTCTGATACTTTCAATGAAAATCGAGTGGTTTTATTCCTACAAGTCTATTTCTACTGTAAGGATTAGAGTCTTATTTAATTGAAAATAAAAATGTTAAGACTTACTTAGTTTTAGGCAATGAATCTTGAATAAGATTTATTCTTTAATAGAAAAATCTATAAGATATTATAAGAAGAAACGACAGATTTTTCAAAAAAAATCTTGAACTATATTAAAATAGGAATTATATTGAATGGAAAATTTACAAGAATAAGAAATTTTAATTTAATTAGAATTTAATTGAAAAAATAAACATTAAATATTCGAGGGGAGTTAACCACATGCAATTTTTATCTTCATCAGAATTCAAAACTTCAAAGAAATCCAAACAGTTTATAATTAATTCAAAGAATTCAAAGAATCCCAAAAAAATCAAAAGCAGTAGGAACTATAAACCATATAGGGTGCATCTCAGCAACTAAGGCTTCGATTATGATATTACTAAAAGAAAAATGTTGTCGCGGAAAAAAGTACACTGTAAGATGTACAATCTCGAACAGTGAAGCTGAGGTTTAAAGCGTACCCACTGTGAAATGAGCAGTTTTCACAGTATTGAATACAGTGTGAACCAGTAATCTGAATGAATACTGGTCGAAATACCATTTGTAGCAATACATAAAGCTGCTATTACAGTTTGGCATTGTAGAGTCGAATAGCACTGGTAGGCGCTGTTTAAATTACTGCTCCACATTGTAAGGTTTCACTTATAAGCTGGCAGACGTTACGTTTTCCCATTGTAAATTAAAAATTGTGAATTATACAGTTTGAAATAGTAATCCGGTATACCAATATAGGGTCTCACCCCGCACCAATTTCACAGTGTGAAATTGTAGCATTTCATTTTACGTACTGCGTCAAGTGCTAACTGAGAGTGTTGGAGGTACAGTGTGAACTGAGGAAAAAAATGTTACTGGGCGAGATTATAATATCTCCACTTTCAAATAGTGTTATTCGCTGAGCGAAATTTATTTTATTTTTTACAATATTAAGTTTATTTTTCGAATTAATTATTAATTAATAATTATTTTTCTAATTAAAAACTAAAAGGTGTATTGAGATTATATTAAACTCCATATCTGCCTTACTAAGGAAAAGCTTACGTAAGTGGCATTGTCGTTTAGGTCGAATTTAACATTTTCAGGTATGAGAAAATAGACCGCAATCGCGAAGTCACTTACGTAAGTTTTTCCTTAGTACGGGAGATATTAATTATTTCGGCAGAGAATAATAAATACACTTCAAGTGCTGATAAGGTAATATACAAGGGTCCCAATTATTTTTCTTCAACCACCAAATCTAAAGCAGGTTGACACTCCCAAAATAATATTAATTTAAAAAAGCTAATAATATGATATAATTTCAAAATGAATATTTGCATTCTCTTTCAATTCGAATTAGTTAAAAAGAACTGATTAAAAAGCAAATTAGTCAGTCACTGTCACTGACTATTTAACAGTAAGTGATTATCAGTCAAACTTCAGTTCAATTTCAGTTTTAGCCCTGCCGATGGAACAGCACTGAAACGGCACTCAAAAAGCACTGTCCAGTGCCGTTTCAGTGCTGCTCGTTTAAAGCTACTCAGATTACAGTTTTAAATGCCTGCAGAAGTTCCCTTTATACCTGCTAATAGGCTACCAAGTAGACCAGCTGAAAGGGATTAAAAATGAAAAATTAAAATTTGTGAAATTACCTCTGCGAAAGTTAGAAATTCAGAATTTACGGGTTTGATGATTTCAGATATCTAACTTTTTTTTTTGAAAAGTTTAAAATTCGAATGAAGATAATGTATCTCGTGAATGGAATGAGATACGCCAAAACAGACAACATTTTCGAATTCAACTTCAGAATAGTATATTAGTATATAATTTATAAGTATAAAATATATATAATGAAGAAATTCATAAATTAAAAACAAGTGTTAATAATTTGAAGAAAATTTTAAAAAGGGATTCGGGTTGGTAGCGGCCAACTGCTGTAAACCACTCTGCCTGTCCGATACGTGACGAATACAATAGAACCATTATATGACCGTCGCATCACCCTCAGTGCGGTTTAGGAGCCGAAATCAGCAGAAACAGTCACTGAAAAAGCACTGGCGGCCCAGTGCCGTTCGCCAGTGCTTTTTCAGTGCTGTTTCATCGGCAGGGAGGTTATGTTATTAAACTAAAAGTAAAATATATACATTATTTTGTCTAATTTTTTGTCTAAACGGAAAAAAGTAGATAGTTAGATTCACTTTTATGTATTGTTAACTTAGGGTGACCAGACGTCCTCATTTAGGAGGACATGTCCTACTTTTCACTTGCTTGTCCTCCTGTCCTCCTAAACTTTGGAAAACCCATAAAATGTCCTTCTTTTTGGTCAAAAGACAAAATTTACCTTTTTCTCATAAAATTTTCTGGAAAATATGCTAATTTCAATAAGTAATTGAATGTATTAATTATATTTCATTGCATATGTCAGCAAATAAACATTTAAAAAATTGATAATCCAAAAAAAAAAAATTTAATTTTGGTCTTATTTTGGGGGGGGGGGCGAGGTTATGTCCTCCTTTTTCCACTTGGGCATCTGGTCACCCTAGTTAACTTGCAGTTTACTTGTTCGCCTTGTACAAGAAACAATTTAAATAGTTTTTGTTACTGAATGAGATAGTGATCTCAAAATATACAAATCCTAAAGTCAGCATTACTACTTCAAATTGTAAAAAGAAAGATTACTAGAACAAGTAGCTTCAATAACTATTTGAAATAGTACAGTTGAACATGTAAACTGTATGAATAATTAATTTTCATAGTTAGCCAAGAATTGTGAGTTTGAATTTTGCAAGTGTAAGTGCAAGTAAGTTCAGTGGCACAACTAGAAACGTGTAGGCCCCCTCCGCAAAATTTTTTAGGCGGTCCGTTTTAAATTGAAAAAGAAGGACGACTTATAACTTGCTTATCAGTAAGACAACAGATTTTCGCTTCTCAATCTATAAGACAGACCGCGCACTGACATTTTACAAAATTAAGTAAATTTTTGGAAACTATTTTATAATGTTTTCTCTTTTATCATAATATTATATGAGATAAATATAGTGAATAACTCTGCTTTATACTTCAATACTGCTTTTTTGTTTTGTAAAAAATTTTCAGAATTTAAAAATATTCTGAAGAATTATATATAAAAAAATACTTTTTTAAAATTATTTCTACTATGGAATTTTCTGCTTATGATATTTTTAATTTCTTATAACACTAAAAATGATTCAGCCACCCAGGTAACAACGGTTTGAATGAGCGCCAGAGGGAAAGCGGATTGAAATACGTTAAGGGCAGAAACGGCTTAAGGTGGAGTTCGAATGCTGCGGCTGAACCTAATCTAACGCAACGTCAGGAACTGTATGCGTCACTCAAAGTACTGCTTTTCATTAAATCTTATGGCCCCCATTCCAATGCTGCGGCGACAGGTGTGCGACAAGTTTGAGACAAACACCCCGGACGTCACGACTGCTTCTAGTAGCAGTCTAGACGCACAGCCGCGACGGTTGTCTACTTTATCGAACAAGTGTTTCGTGGAAAATTTTATTTTCCAATCAAAGTTATGGACGTTTCGAAGCTAGTGGAATTAGTACGGCAGCATCCTTGCATATTTGATGCAAAAAACAAATTTTATAAGGACCTTAATGTCAGAGATAAGGTGTGGGGAGAAATTGCGGAAGCAATCAATCAACCTGGTAAGTAAAATCTATTATTTATTTGTCTTTATAATTTACATTTATTAATAATACATTATTGCATATATAAATAATTACATACTCTCATTCCTGAATAAACATGTGATCAATTTTCTATTTGCAAATATAACAAAACGTTCCCACAACGTAATTATATTATCAGTAAGATTTTACTGATTGGATATCACATACATTATTATAGTATATTATTATTTATTAATTTATTACTGAAGTAATCAGCAAGATTTTACTGATTACATACCACATACAAAGCCTAATAAAATAATTACGTTGTGGGAACGTTTGGTTTTACATGTATTTTATAATATTTTTGAAATTGTCAGATGTGGGGCCGTTTTTGTGGTTGAAAATTATTTTTTTCATTTGAAAACTTAACTGTTTTATTTTATTTAAAAATCCAAGTGTTTTGTTGTAAATTAAGATGTGCAAGTTGAGGATTCAAGTATTTCTTTGAAAATTGGTATTTCATGGTTGGAATATTGAAAATTAAATTGTTGTTTGAAAATTCATTTTTGGTAGATTAATAAACCGTATGGTTAAAAGTTAACGTATTTTCTTGAGAATTCGTGTTTTTTAATTGAAAATTGCACTAATAAATTGATACAAAATTGATCCAAATAGACGATTTTCCAATCTAATAGTTGTATTATCGACGAAAAAAAGAATATTTTTCAGCCAGTTTTATTTTTAGCAAAAGAAGATGAAATGTTTCGCAAAATAGTGAATTTTCTACAAAACAGTTTACTTTGTTAACCATAAAATATGATTTTTCAACACACAGTATAATTCTCATTCAACCAAATAGTTTAATTTTCATCTAAATACATACATAAACCAAAAAAGATTTTAATTTTAAACCAAATAGTTATAGTTTTAATAAAATAATAGGACATTTCTACCAAAAGAGATGAATTTAAAAACTAAAAAGTCGAATTTTGAAGAAAAAATTTAATAGTTCATATTTCATTCAAAAATATAAATAATTTCATACATGAACAAGTACATACGCTCATTTATGAATGAATATAAACAAAAAGTTCCTACAACGTGATTATTTCTTTAGGCTTTGTCAGTTCTATTGACATGTTTTAATTGCCACGGCACTGAGCCAAGATCACTACTGAAGTAATCAGTAAAAGCTTCTCGTACACCAAAACCCTCAGCATTTCCAAAGCCACCACCTGCCCTTAAAGCTATTAAATTGTCGGTCGGTAATTTATCGGAATTTGATAACTGAAAAAAACAGGCATTTTTTTCTTCTAAAAAAGCATCTCTCAGCATGTTGTGGAGGCAGCAAGAAGTCATTATTAAATTGTTTGTAACATTTGGATTAGTAGCAATAGGGGTGTAAAACACCCGGGCTTATTGGTTGCTTCACATATCCACATGACTTTCCCTTCAGTTCCTCTTCAATTATGGACAGCACATAATTAAATTGATGAATATTTAACCGGAAAAATTTGCGAAACACTGCGTCATCATTTAAAAAATGTCTCTCTATGAGAATCTTTTGAAAACCCTCAAGATCTCTTGTCGCATACAAGGCCTGAGGTTCATTCCGAACTGCATCTCTTAATAAAAGTAATAAAAGATCTTCCTCCTCGTCAAGGAAATTTAATAATAATTGTAGTCTCTCTGCCATGGCGTAGAACAACCTACTGCCGCAGATGATAAAACTACACTGATATAGTGGGTGCAGTCGTCGCATTCGAAATCGAACATGCGGCTTTGACCGCAAGGCCGGATTTGCAGGTATCCCGCCTGTAGTCTCGTGGAAACAGTATCTCCAGACAGAGGCTCCAGAACGTGGGATTTTTCGGCCCCCACCACGTTCCCATCTGGGAGCAACACATGCAAACGTAGCGTGTCGGTGAGACGACTCTGTTACGCGTTGCGTCGGCCATCCTCGTGTAAAGCCGAAAGTGCACGAGCACGAACCCGTGGTTCGGGCCGAGCTCGCTCGAGCGTAGAGGGAAGATAGGTATAGAGGCGACAATGCCCACCAAGCTTAGAAGATTGGTGCGGGGAATGAGACGTCAGGAGTAGGCTTAGTTCGGGAACCAGCGATGCGAGGCGCTAGTATCCCGAACCTGTAAACGGATAGGAGGAAAGGAGGGACGGAACCAGTGCTTCACCGATAGAAAGTATGCTTAATGTGTGTGAGTGGCATGAGCCAAGGATGTGTGTGGTATATGTGAGTCAGAAGACAGGATAAGCGTGAGAAGTGAAAGAAATTATTACTTGCCAGGTTTTCACCGTAACCAAGAACTGCTGCTAAATCTCGTCGATTTTGAATATTTGCCAAATATGCATTTCATTAAAAATGAATTTTCAAATGTATAGAGTAGTGTATTAATTATCTCAGTTAGAAGAAATAAATGAAAATAATCATTCAGAATTTCCCTAGGGTAGCATTTTATACTTATTTAATTCTGAGTCAGTATAGTAATCCCCCTCTTTTCTAGATCATTTGATTTTTTTGATTGGAAAAATAGAGGATTGAAAAATGTAGATATACAGTTTAGAAAGCAGGACGTATATTAATTAAAAGAAGCAAACTGAAACTTCTTGGTTCTAAAAAATTATCGGAATCGCAAGTCTTTCTCCATTACAGAAACGTAGATAAAGTTTCATGGTGACTATGAGCTGTCAAATTGTAATTTGTTAAATATACTTTCACAAAAATAAGTTTCTTATACTTTTACAGTGCTATTTTTCAATCCAATTTTACTTTGGACTTAGTTCACTATCTTCGATTTCGCAAATTCAATGAATTGTGCAAATTAAATTGTACTCTGCCAAGTTTTTGAATTTTTCACATGAAAATTTAGTCAGTTACAAGATTTTTTTAGTAGGTCTGAAATTCACTGAAAATCAACATTCTTGTTAACACTGTAAAAATACTATTATTTCAGAGCTATTTCCAGGTATTGAAATACGACTAAAAAACCTGTCTTGAGTCATACTAAAATGAAATCGCTCGTGGGATTCCAGAGTCGTTTTTCTACATTGAAAATAATAACAGCATGAAGTTATCATATTTAAAAAAAGACCTCTGGTTTTTACAGAGAATGTTTGATAATATTTTGAACAGTTTCTAATAATAACTATGAGTATTCATTCTGAAGATTGTGTGATAATATATCACTAATAGCCCAGAGGGCACAAAACCATGATCATCCCTAGAACGTCCTTGGGACATCCCTAGGACGTCCAATGCCAGTCCAATCAAAGTCTAATACGTCCAATGTCGTAAAGATGTCCTAAAGACGTCTTAAAAACATAGGACGTTCTCGGGACATCTTTTGTACTGACATTAGACGTCTTAAGAGCATCCCCAGGATGTCCAAAAGACATGTTCCAAGAGACATCTTACGGATGTCCCGAAGAATTCTCTAGGACATCCTTAATTTTTTTGTCCACTGGGAGCATAATACTTTCCTGGACGTAGCAAAAAGCGTTTGTTTATTTATAACTTAACAGCATACGAATATTAGGTGTGCTTAAACAAAAGCAAGTCCGAATTTCAACGTGCATTTTCGATTGTTTTGTTTCTTGTGGGTTAAAAATGAACCACGTGGAAGGAGAAATAAATTGGTTTGTTTTTACAGAAAAATTGATTTTTCTCGAAAAAGGCAGGTCATTACGCAAAATTATATACAGAATATAAAAGACGTGACTCATTAAAATGAGTTTTTATCGTAATTATTTTTATAATTATGCATTCTTAGGGAGAAATGCGAAGGAAATTGTTTTAACGTAGTGTGAATTATCTATCCCGCTTATGGAGAGGTCTTCAAGTATGCATAATTTATGAAGAGACTGATGATCCAAAAATACTCTTTTTAATAAGCCGCATCTTTTACATTCTTCATCATTTGCCAGTATGATCAGCTGTTTTAAAAAAGATGAATCTTTGTGTAAAAGCAGACAAATTTACTATAAGCGACCTCTAAATATTATCTGATTCATGTCTCTTTTCACGTGGTTCATTTATAACCCAAAGGGAACAGAAAAATCGAGTCTGCAAATTGAGATTCGGAATTCTTTTTTCTTTTATATACCCCTTATAAATATTTTAATTTATAATTGATTATTATTAATTTTCGCCTTATTTCATTTGCTACAAAAATATGTCTTTGCATATTTATGGCGAATAGATCCCTTATTTTCATGGAAAAATGTAGATATTATGTTTTTCATTGAATTATTCTTTTAAGTTGATGGTAATCATATTTTTTAACATTTTTTCCATGATAATATTAGTTTATAATCTTTCCAGTACGACATTGCAATCACTTATATTTTTAAAAAACTTGTACTCAGTCATAACACAAAACTTGTTGTTTGTAGAAATTTGTACGAATATAGTATTTATTAATATATGTACAAAAAATTTAGTTATAAATAATGTTGAAATTTCATAACTATATGAGATATAAATGCTTTCTGGGGAAAGAAATAACAAAAATATGTAGAACTTTAATTTTCAACCGCTGGACTATCAGGATCTATTTGGACGTTTTTACCTGCGTTTATTGACGCTCCTAAAAGATAAAAAAGAGGCAAAAGACAGCAGGAAAATGCAGAAGATGCCTAAAATAAACAACGTTTAAAAAAATTCCGTCATATGTAAAAGTTTGAATATAGTCCAGGCATCTTGTACGAAAAAATTTATTTTCATCTGGAACGGTTTGTTACTTATGTTATTAATGCCGTTGCCGTTTTCCGTAGGATATCTGCCGAACGAGCTATTTAAAAAACTTTTTCTGGTTAAAAATAGCAAAAAATGTGTTTTTTTTAAGAGTCCTAACTCTTGACCTATGAAGGCTGGAAGATGTTTTTTTTACATTTACACATAATTTTCTACATGAAATTTTTTTCTCTGTCATCATTAACATAGATTTACCCACAAAAGAATTATTTTCAACAAACTAAACACGAGTAATTTGCTCTGAAGAATACGTCAAAAGTGGTCAAGTTTGGGAGGCCATAACTTATGACACTTTGAGGTTCGGTCATTGTTCTTTTTAGAATTAATCGAAATTGCGTACACTTTAATTAGAATGGAGAATATTTTTTCGTAAAATTGACAGGTTCTAAAGTACAAATATTAACTTCAGAATTGGGTTTTTAGCCTCCTTTTTGAAAAAATCGGGGTTCTTTGAAGACATACAACTCTGCGCCTATTCTTGAAAGAATTTTCTTCTTTTTTTTTAACTTTTTCAGAATTTTCTAAAGCTTACGAAAGCAGTCTACGAAAACACTGTTTTTGGAAAATTGTTCAAAAATATTTTCGGGAAGCGTCGTAGTCATGTTTGGAAAAGTTCAAATTCCCATCCCATTGAAATTCTCAGTGAAACGCTATAGAAAACGAACGCGGTGAAAAATTACAAGATGCCTGGACTAATATGACGAGAGTTTTTTAGACGGAAAGTTATTGTTTTTAGTGGTAATGTTGATCCACTGCAATTTGCCTTTCTATATGTAGGGTGCTTCAAACCTTCCTTGCCACTCTGCAATAGTAAATTTAGGATTACAACATAAACGGTAGGGTTGTTAATGAATTTTCCTTACATATAAATCTCTGTAACAATTTCAGAACTTTGCAGGTGTGAAAATGGAATGTGCGTTATTTTCAATACTTTTCACGTATAAATTCTATGGAAACAATCAAATATTTATAAAGCAGATCGTTATGTCTTGTAGTCTTAAGAAATAAGAATATTCTCTCCATTTTCAGTACTGAACATTTTTTAAATGAAAAATTTGGACAAAGCAACGATTTTTTACATAACAATTGAAACATTTGTTACCGTATTGGTAAAAGTATAGGAAATATGATTGTTTGTTGTTTTGGTAAAAATATATATTTTTGTACTCAGGAGCCGTGTATAAATTACGTGAAGAAATTAATTACGTCAAAAAAATTATTAATCGGAAAATTCCCGTAATGGAGCATAATACTTTGTCTGATTTTTCCCTACATTAACAATGTTAGAATTGCAAGAGCCCATACTTCTGGAGAATATTCTTCTTTCTACGTGTAGAATAATAAATATCAATTTTGTCGAATAAATACGTCCAAATTATACAAATAATATTAAAAGTTGAAACCCTCAAGGATATTGTATATCATATTTTACTGGAGAAGCAAGAGAAGAAATGTATTTCTCGTTTATCAGTTCGTTATTTAATATTATAGGATTTTGTTATTGTTATACTTTTAATATTTCTAAATGTTGAGTTAGAATCGCAATTTTGATTTTTTTTTTAAGTGTTTCATTGAAACAATTTCTGCACTTGAGCTCTCGAATTTAAACTCGCCGGACGCTCGAAAACGCTAAAAGCGTTGCCCCGGGTCTCAAGGAATGGGAATTTTCAAATTCACAAAATTAATTTTCTAGATGTAGGCTTCTATATTTTAACAAGGAATATTTAGAATTTTTATGTCTTAAAATTAGTTTTAAGAATAAAAATTAAAAACTGAAAAAAAAAATTTTTTCCTAATATTCAATAAGTAATTAAAACATAAATCATCACAACTCGTACAAATTTTATTGAAACTCTTTGAAAGTAAGGACACATACAAAGTATACTCAGCGAATGCCTACAAAATAATAAAAAGTTTAAAATGACCTTTTGTTTAATAATATCCAATTGCAAATTAACGCCGATCTGTAACCACATTTTTCAACTTTCGGAGACAAAAAGTATCGAGGCCACTTCAAATCTAAAACAACTTCCAGCGAGAAAGTTGTTCTATATAGTTCAAAGAAAATGTCTGGAATATTTTAGATAAATTCATTCAAAATTGATTGAAATATGTACTTTGTAAAATAGTACGAGAGTCGGGTGAGTTATTGGATCCGAGAGCTCAACTGTACCTACGATAACGATAAAATGTTTTCTTATTTATAAGTTTCTTTTTGAAGTTGTACCTACATTATTCAGATTTTTTCCACGGGTGCAGAAAGATAAGTATGAGAGTAGAGAATGTATAAGTACAAAATCAAATAATGCAAAAAATGCCCATAAATTTTATTATAATTCTAAGAAAATAATTATTGTATGCGAAGGACATTATTTGTACATTTTTATTAGTGTATTGATTAATAACTCCACGTGTTTAATATGGTTACAATTTAAAAGCAAATAATATTCAATAAATGCTCACATATTGTAATAATAATGACTATTGTAATTAATCATTCTAAGAAAAGAATTATTCGTCTAAGCGAATAAAAAAATTTCTAATGGGGTCATTGAAAAAAAACTCTTTTGTTTTTCAATTTTAACTTAAAATATTAAAATACAAAGTTTCAAATGAAAAACGCATCGGTGGATATTTCCATTCACGAAAATATTGGAAGAAAGTGAATATCCAGAATATAGTTCGGAAAGACCAGTCCAGGTATAAGGGTTCTAAATTTTTTGCAGTTCGACTCATGTACACGGCACACTCTCTTCACCTACCCCACTGACACACGTTAAGCATAAAGCACTGGTTCGTGGCACCAGCGCCACGCGTTGCTGGTTCCCAAACTAAACCTAACTGAGCCTTCCCCTGCCGTCTCGCTCTCCTTAGCGTGCATCAAGCTGCACGCTGCATTGTCGCCTCTATACCTATCTTTCCTCTACGGCTCGAGTCGGACTTCGGAGTCGCTCGACTTCACGATTCGGTTTCGTGGGTTTGTTGGCTATTAGGACCCAGCGGGCACCGCGCCGTCCAAAAGATGTTGCTAAGACGTCCACAAAAGTCCATGGACGTCAATGTGGATGTCGTCAATTTGGCAGTAAGACAACATTAAGACATTTATAAGTCGTCTAATGTCAGGCAATTTTTTGTCATATAGATGTCTTTTAGGATATAATTGTGGACGTTCCAAATGGATGTCTAATGGATGTCTTATAGACGTCCAATAGACGTCCTAAAATATTATTTTTACAAAAAAAAATATGGAGTTTATCGCTTAACGGACACCGCTCAGTTGGAAATTCATAAAACCTCATTTCGATAAAATCAAAGTTAAAGAAATCACATTTCCAGCTGGAAGTTGAACAGTTTTTTAATGAAATCAAACAATAGTACCACAAACATTAAAAAATTGCAGCAGTGATATTATTCTAGCATATAATAGCAATAACAACGGTGTTTTTCTGATGAGCGTCCTTTTACCAATTTTTTTTCAATGTTCTACTTTTTTATTATGGAGTTCGGTTCGTAATCGTATTCCTGACATAACTTTGAAATTTTTTTAAAAATTCGACTTTTTATACTAAAAAATTAAAAAAGTTATAAGCTTTAAAATTTGATAAATTGTTTGTCTTTTTCCGAAAATATGATTAGCAAATGCCAATTCTTAAAAAGCTTCCAAGTTTTTTAATGAAGTTTTCAAAAATCTACATATTATTAAATTTTTTTAAACATCTTCTTAGGTTTATAATATCAGTTATAAGTAATTAATCTCCAAACTTTTCTAAATGTCTCTTAAACTTACTCGAATTATTTCTAAAATTTTGTAATCTTGAAAAATGTAAAGATTTGAACAAGATTGCTTTAAAATCGTCTTCAATCTGTTTCAAATTATAAAGAAATCATTTTAAATATTTGGAAATCTTTTCCAATTTCCTCAAAATTAATGTTTCAAAATAAAAAATAATTAAAAATTTTCCCAACAATATTAAGATTTTTTTTTATTCTCTCTCGGATTCTCTTACAACAAATCAGAATTCAGTTTACCTACATTTTTTTTAATTCTGCAAGGTAAAAAAAATTGTCTTAATATCTTCCAGATTCTTTTTCGACACATTTTAAGAAACTTCAAAACTGAAAATTAATTTTTTTTTTTTAAATGAAACCTGAGCTATAAGAAATTTTCCTACAAATCTTGCAAAAAATGTAATCTCAAATCTTTCAAAAGTATTAAAAAGCTTCTTATTTTTTTTTTGAATTCTTCAAAATAACTTTTTATCTATAATGTAATATTTCTTAATTCTTATCTCTTCCAAAATGTGAAAAAGTTTACAAATTATAATATGGTAGCAAAATGTTAAAAACAGAATTATTTCCCAATATTACAAAATAATTTACAATTAACATGTTTTCTTTTATCAATAATATTTAGACAAATTGTATCAATTTCGATAAGACTTGTAAGAAAAATAATTTTATTTTACTTTTTTCACATTTTTCTATAATAACATGCCATAAGGTGTGCCAGCTGGAAAAAAGAAAGTAAATTAAATATTTTAAATATATTTTACAAAAATTAGGAGTTATTTAAAAAAAAGTTAAAATAGTAGATTTATTTTTATTTTTATTTAACATATTAGTATATTTTACAATATAGTGATGTAAAGCAAAAAATGCCCAATTAAGCTTGTAAATTTCATCAATTTGAAGCATCCTGTAATGAAAATTTTGTAATTCTTCCTTAATGTCAATAGGGTAGTGTTTGAAAGAATTTTTGAATTTTTTGAATTTTGAATTCAATTTAGGTAGTGACATGCATGTCGATTATTTTTGGAGAAAATCGAGATTTGCTTAAAACATAGTTAGATGGAATTGAAATGTAATGGAGATCAAGAATTTGCAATAAAAAAAGTCGATCGAGACGAGACGATCATCTCGACTGAGTGATCGTTCGTCTCGATGTGATGAGTATGGTGTTCAAGGTTTTAGTTAAATCTGACGAGATTTTTGAAAAATTAAAAAATGATCGACATGCATCACTACAATAGGGACTCACTAAATGTTATCCGAAAGGTTGATTTATCTCACTTGGGCATAAAAAGGTACCAACAAAACGTGTGTGCGTGTAGATTTTACGAAATATATATTTTTTTCCTTATAAAATGAATCACCCTATTATTATTATTGGAACTAGGCTGCTTCATGTAAGTCCCGTTACACTGCGGTATAACGTATTGTATTATGCCTTTATTTTAAAAACCTCGGGGAAACAGAGGTCTATACACGGGTCACCCTCGCTGCTAAAGTAAAAGGTGGGCTTAGAATGCCTAGAGCTTAGACTTTTGGCCAGGGGAGAGGACAAATGCACAAAACCATCTCCCGAGTTCAGCCGCTTTTCCGACTCTCGATGTTGAAGGTAGAAATTCGATGTTTCATACCCTAAAATGCTATCAGGATTCGAAATGGCTTAAACATCCGGGTCTCTTCCTGAGATTCACCGCGCAGCTAATGCCGTCGATATGAATTACAGTAATATTCATAGTAAATAATAGGATCCAATAACAGTTTTAAAAGAAACGTTTTATTGTAGTTTTACAAATTGAAACAAATTTTATTAGAATACTTAATTAATTAATTTTTCTGGTTAAAAACGATCTATTTGTAAAAAATTAAACTTTCTAGACTGGTAATTCAACTGTCTTCTAAAAAATTCATCTTTTTGGTTTGAAAATTCAACTATTTGATCAAAAATGCAACTTTTTTGGTCGCGTTTTGATTGAAAATTCGATTATTTGGTTGCAACTATAATTATTTCGTTCAAAACTAATCTTTTTTAGTCAAAAATGGAACTGTTTTGTTGAAAATTCGTCCTTATGGATTAAAAATTACTCTTTCGTGGTTGAAAATGAACTCTGTTCTTCAAAATTTAACTGCCTTCTAAAAAAGATTTCTTCTTGGTATGAAAATTCAACAATCTGGCTGAAAATGTATGTATTTAGTTGAAATTCAACTCTTTTAATTTCAAGTAAAATTACTTGGTTGCAAACACAACTGTCTGGTTAAAAATGATTTTTTTGTTTTGAAAATTAGACTATTCGGTTAGAAATTAAACTTTTTTGGTTCAAAACCATCTATTTCTTGAAAATTCAACCTTTCAGGCTGATAATAAAACTGTCTTCTATAAATTCGTCTTTTTGAATTGAAAATTGAACTTTCTGGTTGAAAATTTAACTTTTTTTGTTGAGTTTTAATTGAAAATTTGACCATTTGTTTGCAGATTGAATTATTTGCTTGAAAAGTCATCATTTTGGTCAAAAATTAACCTGGAATGTTGAAAATTTGTCTTTTATGATAGAAAATTCATCCCTGTGGATTGAAAATTCATCTTTTAGGTTAAAAAACTAACTTTTTCTTTAAACATTTAACTGTCTTCTACACAATTTGTCTTTTTGGTTATGAAAATTCAATTATTTGGTTAATAATTTATCGATTCCCGCAATCGTTTCTTCTTCTGTCTCTGGTTGATATAAGTGAAATGGTCTCCTTCCAATGCAAGTCCACGTCCACATCCATATATATTTCTGAAACTAATGAAAAAAAAGAAAGTACTTTAACAGTTTCTGATCAATTATAATTATTTTACAACAATTACAAATTCTATAAATGAGGCGCCGTTTTCAAATTATATCAAATTAAAAATAATTGTGAAAATCTGTCGAAAAATGAAAACTTTTTTAAATGCCGTCTTTCTGCCGGTTACATATATATTTGGATATCTGTTTTTGTAAATGATTGAGAAACCCTGGATCTATCAAATGATCAAAAGAAAATATAATAATTTTTGAAAATAACAAAATCGCGGTTATTTTTCTGAAAATATTGAAATTGGATTTTCTCATAAAGCCCACCTTTTACAATTTGTATTTCTTTAGGCAATATTGCTGCAATATACACTACATTTTTTAGGAATGCTTTTTTGTAGGTAAACCATTTTTTCAGCAAGCAAAAAAAAAGAAGACAAATTTTTTTTATTTCAGTCCTTTTAATTGGGAACTTCATGATAATTTCGGCTACATTCATAATTTTTAAATTAAATTTTTTAGAAAAATCATAAAATTCATGAACTAATTATGAATTTTGCTGAAATTATCACGAAATTCTCAATTAAAAAGTCTGACATCGAAGAAAAAACTACTTTTTCAGTCGACAATTGCCCGAAGAATGCATTTTTTAGTCAAATTTTTTACAAAAATCATAAAATTTATGAACTAATCATGAACGTTATCAGCAATGATTTTAATAAATGTTTTTATATATACGTTAAAACGGACGTCTAATGGACGTCTTTTGGACGTCCAATAGACGTCCTAACATATTATTTTTCCAAACAAAAAATCGAGTTTATCGCTCAACGGACAAACCTCAATTCATGATGAAAAACGTGTCAGGGGGGTATTTTTGAAGTTGGAAATACATAAAACCTCATTTCGAGAAAATCAAAATTAAAGTTTAGGTAAGGAAAAATCACACAGCTGGAAGTAAAACAGTTTTTTTAATGAAATCAAACAATACGATCATAAAAATTAAGAAATTGCAGCAGTGATATTATTATAGGAGACAATAACAATTACAATCGTTTTTCCAAGATGAGCGGCCATAAGGGCCCCTTACCAAAAAAATGTTTTTTAAAGGTTCTACTTTTTTATTATGGAACTTGGTTCGGGATCGAATTCCTGGCATAATTTTGAACAAATAAAAAAAATACTACATTTATACTGAAAAATTAAAAAAGTTGTGAGCTTGAAATGTTAATTGTTTGACTTTTTTTTCAAAAATATATTTAACAATACATTATTCGAGGATTTGTCGACGGAAACTTCGGTTTTTTTCGAAGTCAGTCCTTTTAATAGGGAACTTCATGGTAATTTCAGCAACATTCATAACTTTTTAATTAAATTTGTTACAAAAATCATAAAATTTATGAACTAATCATGAACGTTATCAGCAATGATTTTAAGAAATGTTGTTATATGTACGTTGAAACGGACGTCTAATGGACGTCTTTTGGACGTCCAAAAGACGACCTAACATATTATTTTTCCAAACAAAAAATCTAGTTTATCGCTCAACGGTCACACCTCAATTCATGATGAAAAACGTGTCGGAGGGGTATTTTTCAAGTTGGAAATTCATAAAGCCTTATTTCGAGAAAATCAAAATTAAAGTTTAGGTAAGAAAAAATCACACAGCTGGAAGTAAAACACTTTTCTAATGAAATCAAACAATACGATCATAAAAATTAAAAAATTTCAGCAGTGATATGATATGAGATACAACATTTTGTCCCTTTCAACTCCAGAAAAATGTTAAAAGAAGAAAATTGCCTCTTCTAATGCAGAAAAAATAAGCATAATTTCATCTCTTCCTACTCAATAAACATGTTAAAAACAAAAAAGGGCTTCTTCCAATCTAAAAAAAAGTAACCAATATTTCATCTTTACCAACCCAATAAAAATGATAGAATCACAAGAAGGCCTTTTCCAATTCAAATAAAAATTGAAAACCATAATTTCCTCCCCTCCAACTCCCTTCAACTTAAACAGTCGTTTAACAAAAACTTTTAAATTCAAACGCTTTTAATTTTGTTATTCTTCAAAACTGAAGGTTCAAATTTTTCAAAAGAATGTTTTTTAAAGGTTCTACTTTTTTATTATGGAACTTGGTTGGGGATCGGATTCCTGGCATAATTTTGAACAAATAAAAAAATACTACATTTATACTGAAAAATTAAAAAAGTTGTGAGCTTGAAATGTTAATTGTTTGACTTTTTTTCCAAAAATATATTTAACAATACATTATTCGAAGATTTGTCGACGGAAAACTTCGGTTTTTTTCAATGTCAGTCCTTTTAATAGGGAGCTTCATGGTAATTTCAGCAACATTCATAACTTTTTAATTAAATTTGTTACAAAAATCATAACATTTATGAACTAATCATGAACGTTATCAGCAATGATTTTAAGAAATGTTGTTATATGTACGTTGAAACGGACGTCTAATGGACGTCTTTTGGACGTCCAAAAGACGTCCTAACATATTATTTTTCCAAACAAAAAATCGA
Source organism: Andricus curvator (assembly GCA_932195095.1). Classification (NCBI taxonomy): domain Eukaryota; kingdom Metazoa; phylum Arthropoda; class Insecta; order Hymenoptera; family Cynipidae; genus Andricus; species Andricus curvator. The sequence goes on from CAKNYM010048040.1 coordinate 28,125, forward strand.
GTTTATCGCTTAACGGTCACACCTAAATTCATGATGAAAAACGTGTCGGAGGGGTATTTTTCAAGTTGGAAA
>CAKNYM010048041.1:0-13712 GCA_932195095.1 Andricus curvator
AACCATGTAGTTGAATTTTTAACTAAAAAGATGAATTTTCAACCAAATTTTGGAATTTTCAAGATAAACAGGCAAATTTTCTACAAAACAATTGAATTTTCAACAAAAAATAATTACTTTTTAAAAAATTATTGAATCTTCAACAAAATAATAAAATTTTCATCAGAAGAAATAAATTTTCAACTATAAAGGTGAACCTTTCACTGGAATAGTTGAATTTTCAGTTAAAAATTTAATTTTCTACTAAAAAATCGAATTTTCAACGAAATAGTTAAATTTTTAACCCGAGAGATGAATTTTCAAATAAAATGGTGAATCTTCAACTAAAAAAATGAATTCTCAAGAAAGGAATTCCACTTTTAACCAAGTAGTTAACTTTTCAACCAAAGAGATGAATTTTTAACCAAGAAGACGAAGTTTCAACCAAACTAATTGAACTTCCAATCAAATAATAAAATTTTTAACCAAAAAAGATGAATTCTCAACCAAAAAGATAATAGTAGACTTTTTAACTGAAAAGATTAAAATTCTACCGGAAGAAATAAATTTTTAACTAATTTTTTTTCCCAACTGAAATAGTTAAATTTACAGCTAAAAATGTCATTTTCTACCCAAAAATCGAATTTTTAACAAAATAGTTCAATTTTTAACCAAAAAGATCAAGTTTGAACTAAACACATGAGTTCAAAACCAAATAGTGAAATCTTCATGAAAAATTATGAATTTTCAACCAAGTAGTTGAATTTTTAACCAAAAAGATGAATTTTCAATCAAAAAGATTAATTTTTTATTACAAAAGACGAATTTTCAACAAAATAGTTCAATTGTCAAAAAAGGGATAAATTTCCAACCGAAGAACAGAATTTTTAACCAAAAAGATGAATTTTCAATCAAAAAGATTAATTTTTTATTACAAAAGACGAATTTTCAACAAAATAGTTCAATTTTCAAAAAAGGAATAAATTTTCAACCGAAGAAAAGAATTTTCAACCAAGAATTTTTCTCTACGAAAAAGACGAATTTTAAACATTTTAAACAAGTAAAAATTGAATAATTATATTTGCAATTTGAACAGGATTTTCTTTTATTTAAAAAAATGAATTTCCAACAAAATGGGTAAATTTTAAACCAAGTACATAAATTTTGAACAAAAATGACGCACTTTCAATCAAGTAGTTAAATTAAAAAAAAAATTAATTTTCAACCAAAAAGATTTTCTACCAAAAAAGACAAATTTTTAATAAAATACAATAAGTATCAGCCAAATAGTTGGTATTGCAACTAAAAATGATTAATTTACAATAAAAAATGGAAAATTTCCATTTTCAATGAAAAAAATAATATTCAACAAAAAAAAACGACATTTTTAACAAAGTATTTCCAGTTTTAACCAAGTAGTTATATTTTCAACCAAAAGGGATGAATTCTTAATAAAAAAAAGTAACAGTTTATATTTCAATCGAAAAAGATTGTAATTTTAAATAAAAAACAGTTGAATTCAACCAAAAAAGACTAAAATGAAAATAAATCGAATTTTTCAAAAACATAGTTTAATTTTCAAACAAGAAGATTAATTTTCAACAAAAGAGTTAAATTTTCAACTAAAAAGATTAATTTTCAAAAAAGAAGAATAATTGAATTTTTCCTCTTGCAATGAATTTTGAACTAAAAAACATGAATTCTCAACAAAAAATGTAATAGTTTATATTTGAACCAAAAAATTAAGATTTTTTTAACCCAATAGTTGAATTTTTAACTGAAAAAAAATGTTCAACCAAAGATGGAACAGTTAAATTTGAATCTCTAACCGAAGAAAACGAATTTTCAACAAAATAGTTAAATTTTTAAAGAAAGAGATGAATTTTCATATTAAAATAATGAACTGTCACAAAATAAAATGAATTTTTAAGAAGGGAATGCAACATTCAACCAAAAAGGTGATTTTTCAACCCAAAAAGATTAATTCTCAACTAGTGCTCCGCACTGGTCTGGGTTGGTGGCAGCAGGTCGGCTGCGTGAGGGGAATCCGCGTAGTGGGGGAACAGTACACAGGTAGCTGGTGCGGAATTGACCATCGCCCAAAAATTCTCTCTCTGGAAATTATTTTATTTTTCAAAAAGTGTTTCTTTAAATGCATATAGTTCAAATATTCTTTCGGGATCTGCTCATGTACAGATATCTACAAATTCCAGCACAATGAATAACTGAAATGAAAAAAAAATAATAATGCGATTGAATAAATTATTAAAAGTTCTTATTCGAATTAATTAACCAATTAACTTTTTCCTCTTGCAATTAATTTTCAACCAAAAAAGATGAATTCTCAGCTTGTCAGGGTTGGCGGCAGCAATTAGGTTGCGTGAGGGGAAGCGTAGTGGGGTATACAGGTAGCTGGCGCGGAAGGGATTATCGCTCGAAAATTCTCTCTCTGGAAATTATTTTTTTTGTTTTCAAAAAGTGTTTCTTCAAATTTACTCAGTTCAAGTATTCTTTCTGGATCTGCGTATATGCAGAGATCTGCAAATTCCAGCAGCATAAAAACTGAAATAAAAAAATAAATAATGCGATTGAATAAATGATTAGAAGTTGTTATTCAAATTAAGTAACCAATTAACTTTTTCCTCTTGCAATGAATTTTCAACCAACAAAGATGAATTCCCAACTGGGGCTCCGCACTGGCCATCGTAGGTGGCAGCAGTTCGGCTGCATGAGGAGAAGCGTAGTGGGCTACACAGGTAGCTGGTGCGGAATTAACAATCGCCTAAATATTCTCTCTCTGGAAATGATTTTTTTTTTGCTTTCAAAAAGTGTTTTTTTTTTAATTCCAGTGTTCTTTCTGGATCGGCTTGTGTGCATATATCTACAAATGCCAGCACAATGAATAACTGAAAATTTGCTATTAAATAAATGATTAGAAGTTGTTATTCAAATTAAGTAACCAATTAACTTTTTCCTCTTGCAATGAATTTCCAACCAACAAAGATGAATTCCCAACTAGTGCTCCGCACTGGTAAGGGTAGGCGGCAGCAGTTCAGCTGCGTAAGGGGAAGCGTAGTGGGCTACACAGGTAGCTGGTGCGGAATTAACAATCGCCCAAAAGTTCTCTGCAAACGATTTTTTTTGCTTTCAAAAAGTGTTTCTTTAAATTCCAGTATTCTTTCTGGGTCTGCTTGTGTGCAGATATCTGAAAATGGGAGGACAATAAATAACTGTAATCAAAATAATGCGATTCAGTAAATTATTAAAAGTTCTCATTCGAAATAATTGTCTAAATAAGTTTTTCCTCTTGCAATGAATTTCCAAACAACAAAGATAAATTCTTAACTAGTGTTCCGCACTGGCCATCGTAGGTGGCAGCAGTTCGGCTGCGTGAGGGAAAGCGTAGTGGGCCACACAGGTAGCTGGTGCGTAATTAACAGTCGTCCAAATGTTCTCTCTCTGGAAATGGTTTTTTTTTGCTTGCAAAAAGTGTTTCTCTAGATTCAATTATTCTTTCTGGATCTGCTTATTTGCAGATATCTACGAATGCCAGAATGTAAATAACTGAAAGAAAAATAGAGAATGCGATTGAATAAATGATTCGAAGTTGTTATTCGAATTAATTGACCAATTAACTTTCTCCTCTTGCAATGAATTTCCCACCAACAAAGAAAAATCTCAACTAGGGTTCCGCACTGCCCATTGTAGGCGACAGCAGTTCGGCTGCATGAGGGGAAGCGTAGTGGGCTACACAGGTAGCTGGTGCGGAATTAAGAATCGCCCAAATGTTCTCTCTCTGGAAATAATTTTTTTTTTTGCTTTCAAAAAGTGTTTCTCTAGATTCCAGTATTCTTTCTGGATCTGCTTGTGTGCAGATATCTAAAAATGTCAGGACAATAAATAACTGTAATAAAAATAATGCGATTCAGTAAATTATTAAAAGTTCTTATTCGAAATAATTGTCTAAATAAGTTTTTCCTCTTGCAATGAATTTTCAACCAAGAAAGATATATTCTCAACTACTGTTCCGCACTAGCCATCGTAGGCTGCAGCAGTTCGGCTGGGTGAGGGGAAGCGTAGTGGGCTACACAGGTAGCTGGTGCGGAATTGAAGATCGTCCAAATGTTCTCTCTCTGGAAACGATTTTTTTTGCTTTCAAAAAGTGTTTCTTTAAATTCCAGTATTCTGTCTGGATCTGCTTGTGTGCAGATATTTACAAATGCCAGAAAATAAATAACTGAAAGAAAAATAGAGAATGCGATTGAATAAATGATTCGAAGTTGTCATTCGAATTAATTCACCAATTAACTCTCTCCTGTTGCAATGAATTTACAACCAACAAAGAAAAACCTCAACTATTGTTCCGCACTGGCCGTCGTAGGTGGCAGCAGTTCGGCTGCGTGAGAGGAAACCGCGTGGTGGGGGAACCGTACGCAGGTAGCTGGTTCGGAATTGAACATCGTCCAAATGTTCTCTCTCTGGAAAGGATTTTTTTTGCTTTCAAAAAGTGTTTCTCTAGTTTCCAGTATTCTTTCTGGATCTGCTTGTGTGCAGATATCTACAAATGCCAGAAAATAAATAACTGAAAGAAAAATACAGAATGCGATTGAATAAATGATTCGAGATTGTTATTCGAATTAATTGACCAATTAACTTCTTTCTCCTGCAATTAGTATTTGACCAAGCTTTTTTGCAACCTCGTCCCCTTTTTTGTGTCTCTCTCACTCTTTCTCATTATTTCCTCAGTACTTAGAAGCCATGAGCGCAATTGAGCCGGGTCAGCTAAACTTGAATACCTTTTCTTCACAGTTTATACGGTCGACTGAACACTAACGAACGTATCCAGCAGTCTCGAACTTCCCAGGGGACGTCCACATCGACTCTCCAGACATTTTTTTTCAATGAATTGCGTAATCGTCTAGACTAGACGATCTCTTTAACGTTCTTATCGTGACGTCAAGGTTGATTCATCGATGAAAGGCTCTCAGCGAGTCTAGAATTAATTATTATCGTCTGAGTTTAAAGTCCAAAACTTTCCTTGTCATTTTCGTTAGAAGCTTTAATCTCTCCCGATTAAGAGTTTCAGGATTTAACAAATTAATTTCAATTGAAAACAATTTTTCTTATAAATGCTATTTACTCTTTGAGGTTTAATGCTGAACATTTTTAATCACGTGGAAAAGCGACGAATGAGTAGAGTCGCAAACAAGACTTTAAGACAATTGTTTTAATTATTCTGGATATAAACAATTTTTAGGTAAACTGAATTTTGCAGGGCGTCAATAGAATAAAAAAAATTTAAGATCAATGGGAAAAATTTTAAATAATTTTTTTCTTCATGAATTCTTAGAGCAAATTGAAAAAATTACAAAACATTTTAAATTATTTCCTAAAAATTTGAAAAAGAGTGTAAAAGATTTAAAAGCCAAATTTTGCCATATTACATCATTTTAGAACAGATTCGAGTAAGTTTAAGAGATACTTAGAAGTTTTGAAACGATTAAAAAATAATAGAAATTTATAAGATATTTGAGGAATTTTGCAAAGTTTCAAGAAAATGAAAAAAATTCTTTAGGTTCTTAGGAAAAATTGAAATGATTTTTCAATTTGAAAAATTAATTTTAAGAGAGTATTTGAAAAGATTTCGAAAAATTTCTAAAATTTTCAAGACAATTTTTCTAATTTTGCAGAATTAAAAAAAAATTCACGAAAAATTTGAATAATTTAAAAATATTAGAAGGTTTAACAATTTTGAATCGATTAAGGAAAGAATTTTCTTTACTTTTATAGGAAAATTTTTTATGATTTCTTATTTTGAGAAAAAAAATTTCAAAAGATTTCTTTAAATTTCGAAAAAGAGTAGAAGATTTTGAATCAAAATGTTTCAATTTGGTATGATTAAAAAAATCAACAAAAAAATTAAGTAAATGCAAGAAATATTTGGAAGATTTGAGGAGATTGGAAAAGAATTTTAAACTGTAAAAGATATTAAAAATGAAGATTTTTTTTTAAATTCCTAACTAAAACATTAGAAGCTTCAAAAAAATTTTGAAGGGTTTCAAGTTAATAACCAAATTTTCTTCAAATTCCTAGAAACATTTGAAAGATTTTAAGGCAATTTTTTTACATTTCAAATGATTTTTTAAATTTCAAGAAAAATCCGAGTCATCTAAAAATATTTTTAGGAATTTAAGAGGTTTTGAATAGACTGAAAATATTTTAAAATTTGGAAGCATTTCCGATTTATCAATATTTTTTTATTCATTTCTGTATTGCACTTTATCTTAAAAAACCTTTTTTTTATTTAGAAAATGTCTCTTATGTTTTTAAACATAATACAAAGAATGTTATGTTTTTTTGTTATTATTTTTTTGTAAATCATTTTTTTTGGTTTGCAAATAAAATCTTTTTTGGTTGAAATATCAACTATTACATTTCTCGTTGAGAATTCATCTTTTTTGGTTGAAAATTTATCCCTTGAAAATTTTTGAAAATTTAACAATTTTGTTGAAAATTTATTCTTCTGGTAAAAATTTAATCTTTTTGGTTAAAAATAAAACTGTTTTTGGTGGAAACTTAACTGAAAATCTATTTATACCATTTTTTGTCGAAACTGTATCTTTTTTGATCGAAATTTAATTTTCTTGGTTGAGAATTCATTTCTTTACTAAAAATTTAATTTTTCTATTTCAAGTTGAAAATTTATCTATTTCAGGTGAAGATTCAACTATTTTGTTAAAAATTTAAATATTTCGTTGAAAATCCTTTTTTTCGGTCGAAAATAATCTCAGTAGTTGAAACTTTATACTTTCGGCTAAAAATTAATTTCTTTGGTTAAAAATTTAATTAATTTGCAAAAAATTATTTTCTTGCTGTTGAAAATCGCTCTTTTTTAGTTGAAAATTTATAAATTTTGTTGAAAATTTGTCTTTCTTAATATAAAATTCATCTTTTGGATTAAAAATTGAAGTATTTGGTTAAAACTTCATTTTAGTGATTAAAGATTCATTATTTCAGTTAGAAATTTATTTCTTCAACTGAAAATTTAACTATTTATTTGAAAATTCATATTTTTTAGTGGAAAATTAATTTTTTAAACTAAGAATGTAACTATTTTATTTTATTTTGAAAATTTATGTTTTTTAGTTGAAAATTCATGCATTTTCTTGGAACTTTGACTTTTTTGGTAAAAAATTCATCTTTTGGTTTGAAAATTCAACTACTTGGTTAAAAATGCATTTTTTTTGGTTGATGATTAATTATTTTAGTTAAAAATTCATTAATTTCTTCAACCTTTTTTTGGTTGAAAATTCGTCTTTTTCGATTAAAAATTCATATAGTTTGGTAGAAATCTCATATTTTTTGTTTAAGAATCACAATGTTTTTTTTTAAATTAATCTGTTTTGGTTGAGGATACAAATATTTCTTTGTAAATTCAGAATTCATCTTTTTGGTTAAAAATTAATTTCTTTGGTAGAAAATTAATTTTCTTAACTGAAAACTTTTTTATGCAAATTTTTTTCAAAATTTATCTTTTTTGATCGAAATTTAATCTCCATGGTTGAAAATTCATCTGTTTGGTTGAAAACTGAACTATTTCGTAGAAAAATTATTTCCTTTTGGTTGAAAATGTATTTTCTTACGGAAAATTGAACTATTCTAATTTATTTTATTATTATTTTATTTTAAGTTTTTGGTAGAAAATCTTTTTGGTTAAAAATTCATTTCTTTTGTTGTAAATTTAAATATTTTGTTGAAAATTATTTTTTTGCTATTGAACATTTATTTTTCTCACTGAAAATTTAACCATTCTATTTTTGGTTGAAAACTGACCTTTTTTAATTAAAAATGCATGTCTTTTGTTGAAAATTTGTCTTTTTTGGTAGAAATTTCATCACTTAGGTTAAAAATTCAGATATTTGGTAAAAGTTCGTTTTTTTTTCTTTTTTTGTTAAAAATTAATTTTTTGAGTTAAAAATTCATTTCTTCAACTGAAAATTAAACTATTTGGTTGAAAATGCGTTTTTGGTTGCTTGAAAATTAATTTTTTAAACTGAAAATGTAACTATTCCGTTTTTGCTTGAAAATTTTTTTTCAGTTGAACATTCATGTATTTTGTTGAAAATTTGTCTTTTTTGGTAGAAAATTCATCTTTTTTGTGAAAAATTCAACTACTAAGTAAAAATTCATTTTTTTGTTGAAGAGTCATTATTTCAGTGAAAAATTAATTTCTTTGGTTTTTTTGAAAATTAATTTTTTTAACTAAAAATGTAAGTATTCCAATTTTTCTTGAAAATTTATCTTTTTAATTGAAAATGGATGTATTTTGTTGAAAATTTGTCTTTTGTGTTAAGAAATTCATCTTTTGGGTTAAAAATTAAACTATTCAGTAGAGATTCATTTTTTTGTTTGAAGATTCATTATTATAGTCAAAAATTCATTTCTTTGATTGAAAATTAAACTATTTGTTTGAAAATTCGTGTATTTTAGTTAAAATTAATTTTTTAAACTGAAAATGTAACTACTTCATTGTTACTTGAAAATTTATATTTTTTAGTTCAAAATTAAATCATTTTGTTAGAAATTCATATTTTGCTTTTCATCCTTTTGGCTTGAAAATTCAACATTTTGAATAAACAAATTTTCTTTATTGAATGAAATTTCTTGGTTGAAAATTGATTGTTTTAATTAAAAATTTAATTCTACTATTTTTGGTTTAAAATTTATCGTTTGGAGTTGAAAACTCAACTATTTGGTTGAAAACTCATTTGGAAAAGAAAAATAATTTTTTTCTTGTAATATCTACTAAAATATTTTTTTATCTTATAAGTGCTACGTGCATTTCATACAATTTATTATGCGTTTTCCAGGTTTTATTATCAGTCAAGAAAATTCCATATAAAAAAATTTAAGTGCAAGATGATTCGTCAAAAGCAAGGTCTAGGCCCTTATCTGTAGCAAGTCTAGACGAGTTTAAAAGACAGGCTTTTCTGATAATTTTAATTTTTATCTACAGTGCAGTATGCACATACGTGTATTTTTATGCTTCGAGGAAAAATATTTCAAAAAGTTCTTCATATATATGTAGGCTTAAGTTACAGGAGTTGAATTTTTTTTCTATTTTTTTTATTTCTTTATATTTTTTTATCAAAAAGCCAAATATTCAACAAAATAAATGAAGTTTTATCGTGAAAAATAAATTTTCAGACCACAAAATTAATTTTCTACCAAAAAAAGACGAATCTTCATTAAAACACATGAATTTTTAACGAACAAAAAAAAATTTTTACGAAAAAATTAATTTTCTACCAAAAAATACTAATTTACTGCAAAAAATATTTTAATTTTGGATCAAACAGTTCCATTTTCAACCGAAAAAATTAATTTTTAACCACTTCCTACCAAAAATGAAGAATTTCCAACGAAATAATGAATTTTTAACTTAAACGTTGATTTTTCAACTGAAAAAATGAATTTCCAACCAAAAATGGAATAGTTTATTTTTCAAATAAAAAAATATTTGAATTTAGAATGAAAGAGTTCCATTTTTAACAAAAAAAAAAAAAAAAAAAATTAATTTTCAATCAATTTTTACCAAAAATGATGAATTTTCTACAAAATACATAAATTTTCAAGCAAATAGTTAAATTTTCAAACAAAAAGATGAATTTTTAACAAACGAGAATAATTTTCTACCAAAAAAGACAAATATTCAACAAAATATATTAATTAACTACCAAAAACATACATTTTCAAAAAAGAAAATTAACTTTTTACCAAAAATGACGAATCTTTAACAAAATACATAAATTTTCAAGCAAATAGTTAAATTTTCAAACAAAAAGATGAATTTTTAACAAAGGAGAATAATTTTCTACCAAAAAAGACAAATATTCAACAAAATATATTAATTAACTACCACAAACATACATTTTCAAACAAGAAAATTAACTTTTTACCAAAAATGACGAATCTTTAACAAAATACATAAATTTTTAACTGAATAGTTGATTTCTTAACTAAAAAAGATAAATTTCCAACCAAAAATGGAATAGAGAGATTTTCCGAGAAAACAAAAATTTTCAACAAAGAGATAAATTTTCAACAAAATAATTACATTTCCAACCATAGATAAATTTTCACCTAAATTGATGTATCTTCAAGCAAAAATCCAAATAGTTTGAATTTTCAACTAAAACAGATAAATTTTCAACCAAGAATGGAATAGCTAGATTTTTAGTAAAAAAGATTAATTTTCTTAAAAAAAAAAAGGAATTTCACAAAATTGTTAAATTTTCAAACAGAGATGATTTTTAATGGAAAATTTAAGTTAATATTTCAACCAAAAAAATATTTAAATTTTTAATCAAACATTTGAAAAAAGATGAATTTTAAACTAAGAAGTATAATTTTCTGCCAAAAAAAGACTAATTTTCTACAAAATGAATGAATTTTCCACCAATTTGTTGAATTTTCATCTGAAACATTTCACCAAAAAAAAATTAACAGAATAGTTTAATTTTCCATGAATGAGCTGAATTTTAAAATAAAATTGATGAATCCTTAACAAAAAAATGCATTTTTAAAAAAGTAGGTCAAATTTTAAATCATGTATTAAATTTTCAACCAAAAATACGAATTTTCAATAAAAACGTGAATTTTTGTCAAAATAGTTGAATTTTCATTTTAAAAAATGATACATTTTCAACCAAAAATTTTAAATTCAAAATTAAAAAATAAATCCTCAACCAAAAAAAATGAATTTTCATCCAAGAAGATTAATTTTTTACCAAAAACAACGAATTTTAAAAAAAAATACATGAATTTTCTATCAAGTAGTTCAATTTTCAATGAAAAGAGAAAAAATTTCAACCAAAAATGGAATGGGTAATTTTTTAGTTAAAAAATTATTATTTATGAAAAAAAAAATCATTTTTATTAAAATAGTTACATTCTCAACCAAAGAAATGAACTTTCAACCAAAAAGATGAATTTTCAACCAAGAAGATTAATTTTCCACAAGAAAATTTTTCAACAAAATATATGTGCTTTTAACCGAACAGTTGAATTTTCAACTAAATAGGTCAATTTTCAATTTGAAATATTAATTTTTCATTAAAAATGGAAGAGTTAAATTTTCATTTCAGAAATTTAATTTCCAACCAAAAATTTCAATTCTCAACGAAAAATGTAATAGTTCATATTTTCAACAAAAATATTTTTCAATCAAGAAAAACTAATAATACCAACAAAAAAATCTTCTTTACAATTATGATACTTGGGTCAATAATGAACAATATCTTTCGAAGAAGCCGCAAAGGTGGCATTTAACCAAAAAATTAAAAAAAATTGTTGAATTTTCAAGAGAAAAAGACGAATTTTCTATAAAAACGTTGAATTTTCAAAAAAGAAAATTAAGTTTCTACCAAAACAGTTGAATTTTTAACTCGTGAATATGGATTTTCATGAGAAAAACTTAATTTTCAACGAATTAGTTTAGTTTTTCAAAATAGCTGAATTTTCAAAAAAAAAAAAGTAATTTTTTACCAAGAGAGTTGAATTTGTAATCCAAAATGATGAATTTTCAAGAAAAATGTTAAATTTTCAACAAAAAAGGATGACTTCTTAACAGAATTGTTGAATTTTCAAAAAAAAAGTTCAATGTCCAACCAAAACCCAAAATTAATTCTTAATAAAAAAATATGATAGCAGACCAAAAAAAGCAAAATTTCAACCGAAAATAGTTGGATTTTCTTATTGGCTTCTATTTTAATTCAATCCGATTCAAAACTGATAAAAAGGGAAAATGGGAATTTTTAACCCAAAAAGCTGAATTCTCAATCAAAAATATAATACCAGACCAGAAAAAAAAATTTAATTTAAACCAAAAATAGTTGGATTTTCTTATTGGGTTCTATTTTGGTTCAATTCGCATTGAAGTGGAAAACTGATAAAAATGGAATTTTCAAGAAAACACTGTTGAATTTTCAACAAAAAAGTTAAATTTTCAATAAAAAAAGCTGAATTCTTAATCAAAAATATAATGTCTTAAAAAAAATGTCTATAGAAAAAAAGTTTTCTGCGATAGGTTTTAAAATATAAAATTTTTATAAAATTGTAGAAGCATGCGTTTCCCAAGGACTTTACATTGAAGACGTGAAAAAATTACGAAAATTTTTTTCTTTGTTGGAGAGGGAAAAACAAAATGATCCTTATCCAGTTTTCCCTATTATATTTTAAAACTGCTTATTTTTTTATAAAATAGCGAAAATATATTATTGAATTTATTAGGCCTGTTAAATAGGTGCAATATATGTATTTTTTTGACATGCCAAAATTTTGAAAAATTTTCACACTGGAATTTATGAAAATATGAGATTGATAAAATAAAATTATTTCTAATAGATATACTTTTTTCTCTGTTTCAGGTGAGTCCAAAATTCGACATCAAATTTCATTTAAATTTTGCGTGAGTAAGATGCAACTTCAAAATCCAGACTGAATTGTAATAATAAATCAAATTTTAAAAATCAAAATTAAAATAATAATATTAAAAAAAAATCAGTAATTAGATGTATTTTCCTTTTTTAAATAAACAATCGAGAAAGAAAGTGAAACATTAAAAAGTGATTGTATTAAATGATGACTTTATAGCAAAAAAAAATTTAACAAAAAAGTTCATCTTTCAACCAAGTATTTAAATTTGCAATAAAAAACGATTAATTCTTAACAGAAAATATAATAGTTTATATTTCAACTTTCAAACCAAGAAGACGAATTCTCTAAAAAAAATCAATTTTCAGCAAGAGAGATGAATTTTCAAATAATAAAATAAATTTTTAATTAAGTAATTCAACTTCCTACCAAGCAGTTAGATTTTCAGTTGAGAAGATTGATTTTCTACCAAAAAGACGAATTTACAAAAAAAAATACATAAATTTTCAACCAAATTGTTGAATTTTCAACTGAAAACGGTAATTTTTCAACAAATAATGGAATAGTTAAATTTCCAGTTAAAAAATTAATTTTCAACCAAAAAAGAGGAATTTTCAACTAATAAAATTCACAAAAAAAAAATTTAATAGTTGAATTTTCAAATAAAAACAATCAATTTTCAAGAAAAAATAAATTACTTAATGTTTCAGTTAAAACAATTGATTTTCAAAAAAATGTATTCGCATTTATATTTTGCATGTATTATGTCACTTTCTTTGTCACCCCCCCCCCGGAATTTTTGGTTAAAAATGTATCTTTTTTAGTTTAAAATTCAACTATTTGGTTGAAAATTGAATTTTTTTTTAGTTGAAAAATTAATCCTTTGGTATAAAATTAAACTATTTGGTTAAAAATTAAAGTGTTTATTTGAAAACTTAACTATTTTGTGGGAAATTAGTTTTTTTGGTTAAAAATTAATTTTTTGATCTGAAAATGTACCTATTACATTTTTGGTTGAAAATTTATCTTTTTCAGTTTAAAATTCAACTACTTGGTTGAAAATTGATTTTTTTTCAGTTGAAAATTAATCTTATGGTTAAAAATAATTCCCTTTTGGTTAAAAATACAACTGTTTGGTTTAACTACTTGGCTTGAAATTGAAATAATTTGTAAAAAATTATTCCTATTTTGGTTGAAGATTTGATCGTTGTAGTTGAAAATTCAACTATTTGGTCGTAAATTAACTTTTTTGTTTAAAATTTATATTTTTCGTTGAAAATTCAAACATTTTGGTAAAA
>CAKNYM010048041.1:13722-26161 GCA_932195095.1 Andricus curvator
TGAAAATTCAACTATTTGGTCGTAAATTAACTTTTTCGTTTAAAATTGATATTTTTCGTTGAAAATTCAAATATTTTGGTAACAAATTCATCCTTTGGTATAAAATTAAACTATTTGGTTAAAAATTAAACTATTTCAAAATTTAACCATTTTGTGGGAAATTAGTTTTTTTTTTTGTGAAAAATTAATTTTTTTATTTGAAAATGTAGCTATTACATTTTTGGTTGAAAATTTATCTTTTTTAGTTATTAACTTTTTTGTTTAAAATTTATTTTTTTCGTTGAAAATTCAAATATTTTGGTAACAAATTCATCCTTTGGTATGAAATTAAACTATTTATTTGAAAATTTAACTATTTTGTGGAAAATTCGTTTTTTTGTTGTTAAAAATTAATTTTTTTATCTGAAAATGTAGCTATTGCATTTTTGGTTGAAAAATGATCTTTTTTAGTTTAAAATTCAACTATTTGGTTGAAAATTTACTTTTACAAGTTGAAAATCGAACTATTGATAGAAAATTCGTCTATTTAGGTACAAAATTAATCTTGTTTCTTAAAAATTCAGCTATTTGTTTAAAAATTCAACTGTTCTCTTGAAAAATTTATTTTTCATGGTAGAAAAATCATCTTTCTCAGTATAAAATTCAACTCTCTTCTAAACAAATTCGTCTATATGGTTTGTTAATTCAACTATGTGGTTGAAAATGCAACTACCAAATTTTTTTGATTGATCTTCAATCTATCAATTGAGATTAAAATTTTATTTTTTGATCAGAGAAGTGTCACGTTTTAGAAAACGCTTACCACCCCCTTTCTATGTGACACTTTGTGATTGTGGGACAACCCCCCCCCCCCTCCCCCTTATTTTAAAAGTGTCACTTAAAATGTGGTTGCTTCCATAGAAGGAGTGAGAAGATTTGCAAAAGAAATAAATAAAGAAAAGAAATAAAGAAAAGAATTGTAATAGTGGGAGGTGGTGGTGGGGATGGGTGTGGTGGTGGGGATGGAGTGGTGGCGGGGATGGAGTGGTGGCGGGGATGCGGGTGGAGGTGAAGTCGAATGAATCAAAGCAAAGCACGTTGGGCTCTGATGAGGACTGAGGCATGGCAAGGCAAGGTTATTATGCCTAATGACTCAGTCGCTGACTGTGCATTAGGTCCAGACAGTGGCCAGACGGTTGTACTTATAGATATAGGAATACGCTTTCGCGGCCTCTTTAGCCCGCAGTCATTTAGGTCGGCACTCGGCGCACTTCTTCAGCTTCCTTCCTTCACATCAGCCTCACTTCTTCGTCGTAGACTTTTCGTATCAGCTTGCTTGCTGGCTTGCTTGAATTATGGATCAAAATACAGTCACTGATCCTGCATTTCTGGAATTTCACAGCTCGCTTATGCTTATATCATCCCAGACTTCTTATTTACCGCCATTCACATAACTTCCGGAATTTTTTCGAGTCTACGTCTCAGAGACCAAAAAAATACATTCATACATACATTCATACATATATGCATACATACATTCATATAACAAAAACAACATTGTGTCATCCATCGTCTGCTCTAACGTTTAATTACATAAAGATTAGCGGAGACCTTCAGACTTGAAGAAAACAAAAGTCTGTTTCAAGGAAATACTGGAGACAATAAAGATTAGTGATTTTAGTTTACAACTAGCTATATTTAGAATATTTCTATTCCCCTTTTTACATCTGTTTTTAAAAATTCCTCTTTTTCTCCAGTTTTCGAAAAACTTCCCTTTTTTGTTTTTTTCGCTTAAATACGAACTGCATTAACAGAACGTAATAAGAAAAGCCAACCATTTTTCGTTTGAAGTTAATTATTTTTACTTGAAATGTCTACTTTTATATTTTTGGTTCAGAATTCATCTCTTTTGGTTCAAAATTCTACTATTCCCCTGGTGGAAAAATTTTTGGAAAAAAGTACAGAAAACTGAAACTATTTTTACAGGAATCTCTAAATAAATAGAATAAATTACAAACAAAATTACAGGAAAGTACAACTTTTTTCTGTTATTGAGACGAATTTTGTACTTTTTTGTATTTTTAGGTACATTGTTGTAGTTTATTGTAGTTTTACTTTTCGACAAGAATTTACAAAAAATTAAAACTACAAGAATCTACAGGAATTTACATGATTTGCAGCCAAAAAGTTTTTCTTTTTCGACCAAAGGATGACAAATATTTAGAATATTGCAATAAATTAAGATGCGATCATGTATACTCGAATTTTTCCTACCATTTTTTTAAAATCCTGCAAAAGTAAAAGAAAAACTACGTTAAAATCATCCGGATTCTTTTTTGACAATTTTTGAAATCTTACTAAATATTCTTTCAAAATTAATTTTTCAAAAATAAAATTATTGTTAGTATTTCTAGGAATTTTCACAAACAGTTTTTATTAATTTAAAACCTTTTAAATTCCTTGAAAAGCTTATAAATTTTGTGTTCGAAATCTACAATAATCTACATTGTTTATTAAATATTTTGAAATCTTCTCATGTTTTAAATTATTTTCGAATCTTTTTAAAACTTCTAAATATATTTTAAATTTTCTCGATTATTTTCAAAAATAATAATTGTTCAATTGTGATTTATTAATCAAAAAAGTTTGTTTCAAATCTTTTTAAATATTCTCGTGAAATTAATTTTTCAAAATAAAAAATCATTTCAAATTTCCCGAATTTTGTACTTTTATAATTACATTAAGATGCGATAATTTTGAATTAAGATGCGATCATGTATACATGATCGCCATTAAAAAAAAGCTTCTAAGGTTAAACTTCAAAGGAATGGTAAAATATTAAAAGACAATGATGAATAATCATTATTAAACAAAAGAAAAACCTTATATTTGATGTTTTTTCAAATATATAGCAATCGATAGGATATATGTCAATAAAAATTATGTAATTGTAATGTTCTCAATATTTGTCATCCTAAGAACAAATTTTTGACTAAAGATAGAAATTGAACAATTGAGCAAGAATTGATCACGGTCATTGAAATTAAAAAGTTAGAACTCTTGAAGGTAAAAAATTTTTCACTGGAAGTTATAAAAACTGAACCCCAAATTAAGACACTCAAAGTGGAATACATACTTTTAAATTTTAAACTTTTTAAATTAAATCTTTAAAAAATGTTAATTCAAATGCTCAACAATTTACGCGTATAAAATGGAAGCTTTTAACACTTTTCAATTAAAAATGTTTTAATTAAAAGTTTTTAAACTGCAAAATTTTAACTTTTATACTTTTAATTTATAAATTTTCAAAATTATAGCATTTCAAGCAATTTTAAGCTAGAAATATTTATTTATACATTAAAATTTGTTTTAAAGTCTTTTTAAACATTCTCCTAAAAATTTGATTTAAACAAATAATTTCAAACATCTCCAGGAATCTAATAATAATATTATTATCTCGGAACTCGAATGTTTCCTACAATTTTTCTTAAATCATGTAAGAATAAAAAAAACTACCTTCAAATCATCCCGATTCTTTTTTGACAATTTTAGAAATCTTATTAAATATTCTTTCAAAATTAATTTTTCAACAAAAAAATATTGTTAGTATTTCTAGGAATTTTCATACACATTTTTTATTCATTAAAAACCTTTTAAATTGCTTCAAAAGCTTATAAATTTTGTGTTCGAAATCTTCAAACATCTACATTGTGTATTAAATAGTTCGAAATCTTGTCATGTTTTAAATTATTGATCAAAAAATATTGTTTTAAATCTTTCTAACTATTCTCTCGAAATTAATTTTTCAAAATAAAAAATCATTTTAAATTTCCCGAATTGTGTACTTTTATAATTAAATTCAGATGCGATAATTTCAAATTAAGATGCGATCATGTATACATGATCGATATTACAAAAAAGCTTTTATGTTTAAACTTCAAAGGAATGGTAAAATATTGAAAGACAATGATAATTAATTATTATTAAACAAAAGAAAAACCTTACATTTGTTGTTTTTTTCAAATATATAGCAATCGATTGGATATATGTCAATAAAAATTATGTAATTGCAATGTTCTCAATATTTGTCATCCTAGGTCGCAAAAGAAAAACTTTTTGACTGAAGATAGAAATTGAACAATTGAGAAACAATTGATCACGGTCATTGAAATTAAAAGGTTAGAACTCTTGAAGCAAAATTTTAACTTTTAATTTATAAATTTTCAAAATTATAGCATTTCAAGCAATTTCAAGCTAGAAAAATTAATTTATACATTAAAAATTTGTTTCGAAGTATTTTTAAATATTCTCTGAAAAATTTGGTTTAAAAAAATAATTTAAAAACCCTCCAGGAATCTAATAATAATATTATTATCTTGGAACTCGAATTTTTTCTACAATTTGTTTAAAATCCTGCAAAAGTAAAAAAATCTACCTTAAAATCATCCACATTCTTTTTTGACAATTTTGAAAATCTTATTAAATATTCTTTTAAAATTGATTTTTCAACAAAAAAATTATTGTTAGTATTTCTAGGAATTTTGATACACATTTTTCATTCATTTAAGGGGGTATTTCTATTTGACCGGACCAAAAAATTTATTTTTTAAATATTTTTTGATAGTATATAGTATGTGGAATTTGTTTGGTTCGGACTTTTTAACGAAGCTGCAACAGGGTCAACTGCGTAGAGCGGAGAGTACTCAGCCGCACGCTGTGGAGGGCCGCCTTAGCTGTTCTCAAAACTTGTAAATATCTCTTAAACTAACTCAATTTTTTTCCAAATTGATAATTGTTCAATTGTTATTTATGCATCAAAATTCAATAATTTCACTTACATTTATTAAAAATTTGTTAAATAGAACAATTAAAATTGTAACGTTCAAAGTTTGAATTTAACACTGAAATATTAACGATTCGAGGCTTTCTATTTTAAACAGTTCAGTTTAAAATTGTTTAGTTTTTAATATTTTATTTATAATTGCTCATTTTAAATAAAAAAGTAAGATATCACTAAATATTCAAAAAAATGTCATCCTTAATTAAAAAATTTCAAATTAAAGGATTAAAAATGTAATATTTTAGATTGAAACAATATTTGAATAGGAGTCGGAATCGAATAAGAGCTTTTAATTATGAATCTAATAATTTGAAATTATTTTAAAATTAAGAATAGTTTCTAAAGTTTTAATCGAACCCTTACATTTATTTAACTACTGAGGTTTTTAAATTGAAAAATTTGTATTTTTAACGTTAAAATCTGTAACTTGCTTAATTTTGAAAAGATTCAGAATCGTCCTGTAAAATCAATTATTGTTCAATTTTCAAAAATGGAACTACGATTCAATGTGATTTATTATAATAGCAAAAATTCTTGGTAAAAGTCTATATTTTTTTTTTAAATTGTAGTTTCTTGTAGAAACTTATATATTAGGGGAAATCACCCTACAGTAGATAATGATTTACAGTAGATAATCCTAAAGAACTGGAAAACTGACAAAAAATGAATTACTTTTGTCAGTATAACGTTTCAGCAAGGATACAATATTTTCTAACGAAGTTTCATTGAAATTTTATACTTAATTGATGCGTGAGAGCAAAAAATTAATTTTTAACCTGAAAACAAAAATTTCACCTCTTCTTTATTCATACTTGTTAACTTAATGAAACATTTTTATGACATGTTTATTCATTAGAATCGAAGCTTGAAGTTGAATGAACAATATTTATGAATACAAAGTGTTATTTCTTTAATATTCATAAATATTTGAGGACTTTTTATTAGATAATACATTTTCCAACAGTAGATAACCAACAGTAGATAATCGGAAAATTACAAACAATGTCGCTGTCAAAAATTGGCAGCTCTGCGACTGTCTCGCAGTTGTTTTAATCTCAGTTTTAAGTTAAAGGTTGTGTTTGTTTGTTTATTTTGATTCGTGATGTTGTTAAATATAAATTATTGTAAATAATAAACTAAGAAAATAGTGTAAATTATTGATTATTAAAAAGCTCATAAATTTTGGTTGTGTTTTAAGGAGGCTTTCGGAAAAGATATCATTTTTAGGATTGAGGTATGTAAAAATGCTACACTTTTCTGCTTGTACCAATCGTACCAATCTCACGGAATATGAAAGATAAGAAAAATGTCGATAATTTAAACTTTTGCGATTTTTGTAAAATAATCATAGTTTCAACTATTATTCACTCAATAAATTGATTTTAATTGTAATTATACTGATGATAAATTATAATTATTCAGAATTGAGTATTCTATCTTGCCCAGAAGCAATACCAGAAACGATTATCTATTGATGGACAAAGGTGTCAAAATCGCAGCCTTGACCAGGTCTAATAAAAATGTTTAATACAGCTAATTGATTAATTTCGTGATAATTTTTTCTATAAGAATACTCAATTCAATATGTAAGCTTTATTTAACAACGATAATCTTTCTTGATTTTTGAAAACTGATGCAATCAAACTATTTTTCGGTGAAAATTAATTTTTTTAAATTGAAATGTCTACTCTTATGTTTTTGGATCAGAATTCATCTCTTTTGGTTGAAAATTCTACTATTTGGTTAAAAATATCATTATTTTGTTAAAAATTCGATTTTCTAACTGAAACTTTAACAAATCCATTTTTGGGTGAAAAATGCCCGTTTTTAATTGAAAATTCAAATATAAGAATATAAGAATACTCAATTCAATATGTAAGCTTCATTTAACAACAATAATCTTTCTTTATTTTTGAAAACTGATGCAGTTATATGCTGTTGAATTTTTTCCTATCTATTTTAGGACGGTTTCCCCCTACATATTTTACAAAAATTGACAGTAAAGTACAATTCGAAACGTTGATGCAGATTCTAGAAGTAATGTTTGTAAAAATTTATATTTTTTTGTAATTTTCTACAATAATGTACGTAAAATTAAAAGTATTTTTATGACGTCAAACACTCAAATTAAAAAAAAATGTGAAATCCTGTAGTTTTCTGTAATACCTTGTAGATTTTTACAACAAAGTAACAAAAAATATATTATTAAAAAGTTATACAAATTTCTGAATTGTAGAAACTTATACTTTATTGCTAATTTTTTTACTTTATTACTAGAAAATACAATAAAAAAATAGCTATTTTTATTTAACTGTAGTTTATTGTTAAATTTTGTACATTTAAAAAAAAAGTACAGATTTTAAAAAATTACTGTTGTAGAAATGCTGTACTCTCTTGTCAAAATTTTTTCCACCAGGATTGGTTATTATTATGTTCAAAATTTGTTTTTTTTTTTAGTAGAAAATTTTAGGGTTGACCAAGAATCGAACTTTTGAGAACGGTATAAAAGAAACCGAACGCTAGAGAACGAAAACAGGATGTCTCTGTTTATTAAATATTTATACG
Organism: Andricus curvator; assembly: GCA_932195095.1. NCBI lineage: Eukaryota > Metazoa > Arthropoda > Insecta > Hymenoptera > Cynipidae > Andricus > Andricus curvator. Next base: position 21,107 of record CAKNYM010048041.1, read on the forward strand.
TTTTTTTTTAAACATAAACTTAAAACAGTCAAATTGTGCAACAAAATTACACAGGAAGGTTAAGAAAGAAGTATGTTCTTTAAAAAAAACATGTTTTTAAAATAAATACTGAAGAAAGTCATTTTGTGTTATTGACAAACATATTTCTCTCATTTTAACTCCTTTTGTGCAATGATGTTACAAAAAATAACTTTTTTGAGTATTTGTTTTTAAAAAACGGTTTTTTCAAGAACATATTTTTTTAAGCCTTCTTGTGCCATTTTCTTGCACAATTTGGCTGCTTAAAGTTTAAGTTTTTTTAATGAACTTTCAAAAAGTAGAAAATTAATTTTTTGAACTGAAAACTTAACTAATCCATTTGTGGCTAAAAAGTGCTCGTTTTTAGTTAAAAATTCAACAATTTGGATGAAAGATGTATTTTGTTCGAAATTCTACATTTTTTGTACAAAATTAATTTTCTTAATTAAAAATTCAACTGCTTGGTTTCAAGTTGAAACACTTCATCAACAATGAATTTTATCAGCTGAAGGTTCATCTCTTGGGTTGAAAATTTTACTAATTTTTTAAAAATTCGTTTTTCTTTTGTTAAAAATTAATTTGTTTAACTGAAAATTTAAATATTCTATTATTGGCTAAAAATTGATCGTTTTTAGTTGACAATTCAACAATTTGGTTGGAAATTGATGTATTTTGTTATAAATTCTACTTTTTTTTGTACAAAATTAATCTTCTTAATTGAAAATTCAACTGCTTGGTTAAACTTGAAATACTTTGTTAAAAATGCATTTTATTAGGTAAAGGTTGAAAATTTTACTAATTTGTCAAAAAATCTTGTTACCTTGGTTGAAAATTAATTTTTGTAACTGAAATTTAACTATTCCATTATTCGTTAAATGTTGATAAAAAAAAACAAATATTGAACAAATTAGTTAAGTTTCCACCAAAATAATTCAATTTTTAACAAAATTGTTGAATTTTTAACAAAATAATTAAATTTTCAGGGAAATAGTTGAATTCTCAACTAAAATAGATTTCAATTTTTAATAAAAAACTGTCAAATTCAACCAAAGAAGACCAGTTTTCAACAAATTAGATAAATCCTCAACCAAAACAGAATGACTTTTAAACAGTCACATTTTCAACCAAAAATGAAAAAAGTTGAAAATGACAAATAGTTGAACTTTTTACGAAAATATTAACATTTTCAACCCAAATTTTAAAGCCATAAACACGATTTTTCTACAAAACTGTTGAGTTTTCTACCCAAAAATAGGAATTTTCAACAAAATAATTAATTTTCAAACAAATAGTTGAATTTTCAATAAAACAATCAAATTTGCAACCAAAGAGATGAATCTTCAACTCATAAAATGCATTTGTAACAAATTAGTTTAACATTCGATGAAGCTCTTTTTTTTAAATTTCTCTTTTTTATTTATTTTTATTTTTTTTATTTTTTTTTTTTTGCTTAAATACAAACTGAATTAATAGAAACTAATAAGAAAATCAAACCATTTTTTGGTGAAAATTAATTTTTTCAAATTGATAATTCTACTCTTATATTTTTGGTTCAGAATTCATCTCTTTTGGTTAAAATTTCTACTATTTGCTTAAAAATATCATTATTTTGTTAAAAATTCGTTTTTATAACTGAAACTTTAAGAAATCCATTTTTGGCTGAAAAATGCCCGTTTTTAATTGAAAATTCAAATATTAAATGTAGTATTGAGAATTTTTTTAACTGAAAAATTAAATATTATATTTTTTTCCCTGAAAATTAATAAATATATTATAATATTATAAATACGTTATGTATTTAATATTACAAATATATTATAATAAAATAATAATATATTAACAAATAATAAAATTGATCTTCTTGATCTTAAAAATTCAATCGTTTTGTTGAAAATTCATGTTTATGGGTTAAATTCGACTGTTTTTTATTCAAGTTAGCAGTTTTTTTTTAATTGTCCACTTTTTGTGCAATTTTTAATCAGAGTAAGGTGAATAACAAAATTAATTGTTTCAACAATTTATTATTATTTTAAATAATATTATTTTTGAATAATGTTACAAAGTTGCGGTTTTTTCTTCAATTTTCCGCTTTTTTTCAACTTTTCAGTTATTAAGTACAGTAATCATTAATGCAAGTTAACAAAAATAATTGTTTAAACAATTTATTATTGTATATAATATTCTTTCCTCAGATCATTGCTAGAAAGTTGCGGTTTTCCTGATTTTTAAAATCTTTTTGTCAACTTTTTACTTAGTCAGTTAATAAGTAATGCAGGTTAGAAACAAATAATAAATATTTATATTAACTTCAACAAAAATGAAAGAATATTCCAAACATCTGCTTTATTTCAGAAAAATCTGTTCACAAAAAAGAAAGAGAGATGAAATATGATTTTCTTTAATTTTTATTTATTGTTTGTTCATAACTAAAAAGGAAAATCAAAATTAAACATTTCAGAAAAAACCGCAACCTTCTAGCATTTATCTAAGAGAAGATATTTATAAACAATAATAGATTGTTTAAAGAACTATTTTTGTTAACTTGCATTAATTATTACGTCACTGAGTGAAAAGTGGACAAAAATTGAAAATTAATATTAACATTAATATAGGTGAAGATATCTATAAACAATAACAATTTGTTTAAACAATTCTTTTTGTTAACTTGAATTAATTATTACTTCACTTTAATTGAAAAATGGACAAAAAATTTAAAAATTCAGAAAAAAACGCAACTATCTAGTATTATTATAGAAGAAAATAGCTATAAACAATGATAATTTGGTTAAACAATTATGTTTCCTCAATTGAATTAAATATCAACTCACTCCAAGTGAAAAGTGGACAAAAAGTTCAAAATTTCAGAAAAAACGCAAGTTCCAGCATCATTCAAAGATAATATTTTTAACAATGATAATGAATTTTTTTAGATAATTATGTTTGTTAACAATAATGAAAATTGAACTTCAATTGAAAATTGGACAAAAAGCGGAAATTTTTCGAAAAAACCGCGACTTTCTATCTCTATTCTAAGAGAAAATAGCTAAAAACAATAATAATTGTTTAAAAAATTTATTTAAATATATAATTATCAGTATGAAGTAGTATCCGAAGCATTCCGGAATCTGTATCCGAACCAATCCGAGCTAATCTGAACCAATCCGAAAAAATTTCAACATTTCGTTCGATTCAAATCGGTTAAAAATTAATCCGACTCAATCCGATTCAATCCGAATCAATTCAAACTAAATTTTCTATTTGAATGAATCCGAACTCGGATTGACCTAAACCGATTTTCAATCCGAATGAATCCAGTTCAATCCGGACTCGGATTCATTCGGATAGAAAAAGTGGTTCGGATTGATTCGGATTGAATCGGATTGAATCGGATTGAGTCGGATTAATTTGTAACCGACTTCGATCGAACGATATGTAGAACTTTTTCGGATTGATTTGGGTTGATTCGGATACAGATTCCGGAATGAATACCTATCCGATACTTTCGCCAGGGTACTCTCTCGACCAATGTCAAAACTGAAAAAAAATTGAATTGCTTTCAATAATCTTATTGCTCAATATGAACCAATTGTGGTTCAATTTGGTTTCACTACATTTTGACGCCGTTTCCTTGTTAAAAATGAAACTTTATTTTTTTCTGTGTGTATCGCTCTGATTACTTAAAGTAGATGTCCCAGTAATCGTGGCGGTCCCAGTAATCGTCAGTTTTGAGGCGTGAGCGCCAGAAGTAAGTATTTTCCGCATGAAAATACATTCCTAAAATATTTTTAAGTAAGTTTGAACAGTGCTTGTTGTGGAAACCAAATTAGTTTTTTTTGTACAAATAGTTTACATGGGTAAAAAAAATTGATTTTTGTTGCCGGAGGCGATGAATCACGAAACGTGGAAAATAGCTTAACACGTTTCTTTGCTTAAGCTTTTAATATGTCAAGAAATTACTTGATCGGGACGAAAATTATTTTTTTGTAATAAAAGATCATTTTTGTTTCATAAAATTAAGTAAAATCTTCATTTAGTACCTTCTCGTTCGAGAAATATCGGTCACGATTATAGGGACATTTCAAAAGCATAGTTGCTCGAGTTCTCGTGACTCAATCTCTCAATCAATATAAAACTAACAATACATCTTTCATTTCATTAAAGTATACTTAAAATACAAAAATACACTTGAAATACACCTCCAAATCGCTAAAAACTGATTTCAAGAAAACTTAACCTTTTTCACGAAGATTGGGACAACGACTCACGATTACTAGTAGATGGCAGATTTGGAAATGACGATAACTGGGACATCGGTGCTTTCTGACTTTGAATTGTTTATAAATAAGAAGTAATATTAAATATAATTGAAATTTAAGAATTTTAAATTAGATTAAAATCAAATTCAAAATCCCATTTAACGTCCAATAATCAAGTTAATGTATAGAATTCCTGAAAACAAAATAAGAATTCAACGATAAAATTTGGACAAAAACCAAAAAATGCTCCTATTGCAATTCCTAAAAACAAAAAAATTTGTTTTTTGCACAAAAATAAAAAAGAGGAGAGAAAAATGAGAAGGCGACCAACCACATCCCCTTCCTTCTCTTTTTTATTCCTTTCGTCATTTTTATTTCTATTATTATCAAATCACAATATAAAAGCATGCACGATATTTACCAACGTTTCGGTGCTCACACAGCACCCTTATCAAGGCAAGAAAAATTAAAGTAGGTAGGAACTTTGCAATTCCTAAAAACAAAAAAATTTGTTTTTTTGCACAAAAATAAAAAAGAGGAAAGAAAAATGAGAAGGCAACCAACCACATCCCCTTCCTTCTCTTTTTTATTTCTTTCGTCTTTTTTATTTCTATTATTATCAAATCACAATATAAAAGCATGCACAATATTTACCAACGTTTCGGTGCTCACACAGCACCCTTATCAAGGCAAGAAAAATTAGAGTAGGTAGGAACTTTGCAATTCCTAAAAACAAAAAAATTTGTTTTTGTGCACAAAAATAAAAAAGAGGAAAGAAAAA
>CAKNYM010048041.1:36510-77842 GCA_932195095.1 Andricus curvator
CATCTTCTTTGGTTGAAAATTTAAGTTTTTGGTTTAAAATTCAAATAATTTGTTAAAAATTCAATTATTTGTTTGAAAATTCAACTATTTTAATAAAAATTCAACTATTTGGCGGAAAATTCAAGTATTTGGTTGAAAATTCATTTTTGTAGTTTGAAAATTCAACTATTTGGTGGAAAATTCATCTTCGTATAGGTTGAAAATTTAAGTTTTTGGTTTAAAATTCAAATAGTTTGTTAAAAATTGAATTATTTGGTTGAAAATTCAACTATTTGTTTGAAAATTCAAGTATTTGGTTGAAAATTCATTTTTGTAGATTGAAAATTTAACAGTTTGGTTAAAAATTCAACTATTTGATTGAAAATTCAACTATTTAGATGAAAATTCAACTATTTGGCGGAAAATTCAACTATTGGGTGGAAAATTCGCCTTCGTAGGTTGAAAATTTAGGTTTTTGGTTTAAAATTTAAATATTTTGTTAAAAATTGAATTATTTGGTTGAAAATTCAACTATTTGTTTAAAAATTCAAGTATTTGGTTAAAAATTCATCTTTCTAGGTTGAAAATTCATGTTTGTAGATCGAAAATTTTACAGTTTGGTTAACAATTCAACTATTGTGTTGAAAATTCAACTATTTGTTTGAAAATTCAACTATTTGGTGGAAAATTTAACTATTTGGTGGAAAATTCAACATTTTGATGGAATATTCATTTTTGTAGATTGAAAATTTAACAGTTTGGTTAAAAATTCAACTATTTGTTTGAAAATTCAACTATTTGGACGAAAATTCAACTATTTGGCGGAAAATTCAACTATTTGGTGGAAAATTCGTCTTCGTAGGTTGAACATTTAAGTTTTTGTTTAAATTTCAAATAGTTTGTTAAAAATTGAATTATTTGGTTGAAAATTCAACTATTTGTTTGAAAATTCAAGTATTTGGTTAAAAATTCATCTTTCTAGGTTGAAAATTCATGTTTGTAGATAAAAAATTTAACAGTTTAGTTAATAATTCAACTATTGTGTTGAAAATTCAAATATTTGTTTGAAAATTCAACTATTTGGTGGAAAATTCAACTATTTGATGGAAAATTAATCTTCGTATAGGTTGAAAATTTAAGTTTTTGGTTTAAAATTCAAATAGTTTGTTAAAAATTGAATTATTTGTTTGAAAGTTCAATGATTTGTTTGAAATTCAAGTATTTGGTTAAAAATTCATTTTCTAGGTTGGAAATTCATGTTTGTAGATAAAAAATTTAACAGTTTGGTTAATAATTCAACTATTGTGTTGAAACTTCAACTATTTGGTGAAAAATTCAACTATTTGTTTGAAAATTCAACTATTTGTTTGAAAATTCAACTATTTGTTTGAAAATTCAACTATTTGGTGGAAAATTCAACTATTTGATGGAAAATTAATCTTCGTATAGGTTGAAAATTTAAGTTTTTGGTTTAAAATTCAAATAGGTTGTTAAAAATTGAATTATTTGGTTGAAAGTTCAACTATTTCTTTGAAAATTCAAGTATTTGGTTGAAAATTCAATTCTTTGGTGGAAAATTCAACTATTTTGTTGAAAATTCAACTACTTGGTGGAAAATTCATCTTCGTATGTTGAAAGTTTAACTGTTTGGTTACAAATTCAATTATTTTGTTGATAATTCAATTATTTTGTTGAAAATTCAAATATTCGGTTGAAAACGCAACTGTTTTTAGTTGAAGTTGAATCTTATTTGTTTAATACTTGGTCCGTTTGGTTGAAAATTTATTTTAAAGGGATAAAATTCAACTCTTTTGTTGAAAATTCAACTGTTTGGTTGAAAATTTATTTTTGTAGATTCAAAATTTAACTTTTTAGTTAAAAAATGGACTATTTTGTCGAAAATTCCACTATTTGGTTGAAAATCCATCCTTGTAGGTTGAAAGTTTAAATCTTTGGTTACAAATTCAACTAGTTTGTTGATAATTCAATTATTTTGTTGAAAAGTCAACTATTTGGTTGAAAACGCAACTGTTTTAGTTAAAGTTTAATCTTATTTGTTTATACTTCGTCCATCTGTTGAAAATTCATTTTGTATATTGAAAATTCATCTTTGGAGGTTGAAAATTCAAATCTGATAAAAAATTCAACCATATTGCTGAAAATTTATATATTTTGTTGAAAAGTCAACAATTTGGATGAAAACTTACCTGTTTTTGGTTGAAGTTCAATCTAAATTATTTAAAACTTAGACAATTTGGTTGAAAATGCATCTGTGTATAGGTTGAAAATTCAACTCTTTGGTTAAAAATTCAACTAATTTATTGAAAATTTAATTATTTTGTTGAGAATTCAACTACTTTGTTGAAAAGTCATCTTTTTTCAAAAAAAGCGCAGTACGAGACATTAATTATTTTCTTTATAAAAACATTTCTTCGCAAACTATTGCAAGAAGGTTCATCATATATACGATGGTCGAAATGTAAGAAGAGGTAAAATAAAATATTTATCGGGAGTGTACATTATTATGGGAGGGAGTCTTGAAGTGCACTCTGCTCTGTGGTCTTGAAAGCTGGACTGGCAAATAATTCTCGAAACAGGAGCTCGAGGGGTGGGAGGTGGTGCACAGTTTGGAGGCAAAGGTAGAATAAAAAGAAAATGAAAAAAAAAAAAAGAAAAAAAAAAGAAAAAAAAGAAGAAGAAGAGAAAGATGTTGGTGCAGTTGGAGTCTGGAGTCTGGACACTGCACCGCACCGGTCAGCCTCTTTCTTCCTTTCTTCTGATGTTCAGGAGGCAGGCAAGGCAGGGTTGACCAACCTCGACTCTCGAGACTCGACCGACCGCGACGTCGCGCTTCGCGAAAACCGGACTCGGTCTCTCTTTAGCTTTTCTTGCTTCTTTCTTTCTTTCTTCTTTCTCCTTATTAGACTCTATTCTGCCTATTTTCGATCGTCTTTTCCAATTTATTCAATTTCATTAGATTTTCATTTTTTTAATTGAATTCAGGTATTTTGGGATTTGCCCTGGTGGAAAACATTTTTACAAGAAAGTACATTTCTACAACTGTAATTTTTTGTTAAAATCTGTACTTTTTTGTGAAAAAAAAATTTACAAAATTTAACAACAAAATACAGTTAAATACAAATAGCTAATTTTTTCTTATATTTTCTTGTAGAAAAGTGAAAAAATTAACAATAAACGATAAGTTTCTACAATTGAAGAATTTGTATAACTTTTTATTATTTTTTTTTAAATTTGTTTTAAACATCTTCAAGGTATTACAGAAAACTACAGGATTTTAGATTTGTTTAATTTAATTGTTTAATGTCATGAAAACGCTTTTAATTTTACGTAAATTATTGTAGAAAATTACAAAAAATATACATTTTCACAAAAAATACTTCTAGAATCCGCATCAACGTTTTGACTTGTACTTTACTGTCAATTTTTGTAAAATATGTAATATATAAGTCTCTATAAGAAACTGCAATTAAAAAAAAGTAATACACTTTTACCAAGAATTTTTGTTATTATAATAAATTACATTGAATTGTAGTTCCATTATTGAAACTTGAACAATAATTGATTTTACAGGACGATTCTCAATCTGTTCAAAAAATTAAGCAAGTTACAGATTTTAACGTTAAAAATATAAATTTTTCAAATTGAAAGCGTCAGTAGTTAAACAAATGTAAATGTTGGATTGAAATTTTATAAACTATTCTTAATTTTAAAATAATTTCAAATTAATAGATTAATAATTAAACGCTCTTATTCAATTCCAGCTCCTATGCAAATATTGTTTATCTAAAATATTTAATTTTTAACCATTTAGTTTGAAATGTTTAAATTGAAGATGACATTTTTTTGAATATTTAGTAATATCCTACTTTTTTTTATTTAAAATGAACAATTATACTTTCCACTTATACGTTCCACTTTGAATGCTTTAATTTGCAGCTCAGTTTTTATTACTCCAAATTGAAATTTTTTTAGCTTTAGTCTTAACCAAATAGTTAGTTGAATTTTCAACCCAAAAGATTAATTTTTTACCAAAAAAAGACTCATTTTTAACAAAGTGCATGAATTTTCATCTAAAAAATATCAATTTTCAACCAAAAATAGAATAGTTAAAATGTTGGAAAAATAAATGTTCACACAAAAAAAAAAGAATTTCCAACAAAATACCCTAGTAGAAATGTCCGTAGTATGCCGGAATTCACCACCGGCAGAGTACTGATTCAGTACTGACAGCCAGTACTGACCTCCGGAATCCTGCCAGTACTGGCAGAACGTTGGTCTGAAGACCGAATCAGTACCAGTTCGGTGGTAAATAAAAATTCTTATTTGTTAAAGAAATTCTTAAAAATGCTACTAGAATGTTTTCGAAGGATGAAAAATATCAAATCGTGGACAAGATTTTTTTTTCACTCAAAAATTGTTTGAAGTCCCTACATAAAAAAGCATGTTAAGAGTTCTAGAAAATCAAACTCTAAAAATAAAAATTATTAAAATGTTTTAAATATATATATATATATATATATATATAATTTATGGTAAAATATTTTTTAATCCCACTTTCTAAAGATCAAATCAACGCGCGTCAACATAAGAGACCCGTGCGGAAAATGTCTTTTTTAGCCTTATTTGAAAAAAAGGCTCCTACCAGGCCCTGATAAGGTTGCCTGATTAAAAAATGTATATAACGGCCCTGATCAGGTCCAAATACGGCCCGGATAGGCTAGCCTTATTTTTAATTAAGGCAATCTGATAAAAGGCCGTATTTACGACCCTGATCAGGTAAGAATAAGGCCCGGATAGATTGCCCTTTTTATTCAGTAACGCAGTTTATTGAAACTTTTCATAATAATGATAATGATTAATAGTCGCTTTCGTAAAAAAAGGAGAAAATACATTAATTCATGTTGATTTTTTTTCATCTAGTATATTAGATTTTTTTACAATAGTTTAACAATAATCTACGGTGCTCTGCTACGTAAAATTCTTGAAATAATAATATTGAAATTTCATCGCATTATTAATCACTATAAATAATATATATCTAACTATCATAATGGTATGAACGATAAACCACGATTCATGGATAAAAGATTTGACACAAAAAGATTTGATTTAAAATTTGAAGATTTGAATCTTACCGCCTTGGGCAAAAGTTCGGCTGTGGTGCGCCAGGGCGCGCAACGATTTGCCTCTCTCGCAGTCGAAACGGCGCGCCGAGTGTTTAAGACAGGAGTCGAGGCGTCGAAAATCATACTTACTTGGCATAAATGCTACCGTGATCAACAAGATGGTTACTGCAGGGCGACGCACTTCTATTGCACTATGGTCGAGCTGACCCTTGCTGCTGCGAGATATCCGAATGTGGAATGTGGATATCTCGGACGTATAATTTTTGTTAGTCGCGACTGTGTACGCGGGCTGTACGGATACGGTAAATTGTATAGTACTTGACAGAATTAAAAATGATTTTAATATACATTATTGTATGTTAATAATATGTATTTTAATAAAACTTCACATTATATCCCATTTAACTCCCTGATTATTCCTACGATATCCCTGGGACAATACAGAACATAATTAGAATCAAATGGGATATCGCGCAATATTCTATTGCTATAAGGAGCTATTTATATGCCAGTAGTGTGCCAGTACTGTGCCAGTACTGATAGTCAGTACTGAGTCAGTACTGGACAAGCTCCGAAAATCAGTACTGGACAGCGTTACAAGCCAGTACTGGCCCAGTACTGGGAGTCAGTACTGCCAGACCGGCAGTCAGTACTGGGTCAGTACTGCGCCGTTCGTACATTTCTACTAGGGTAGTTTTTCGATAAATTTCCCACCAAAAAAAGATACAGTTTCAATAAAATATATAAATTTTCAACTACAAAATAAATTTGCTATCCAAAAACAGAATAGTTCAATTTGCATTTAGAAAAGTAAATTTGAAACAAAAAAGCGACTTTTCAACAAAATTAATTAATTTTTAACTAAAAATATAAATTTTCCAGCAATAATGGAATAGTTAAATCTTCAGATCAAAAAATTAATTTTCAACCAAAAAGAAACGAATTTTCAACCAAAAAAATAAACAAAAATATGAATTTTTGACCAAATAGTGCAATTTTCAAGCCAAAAGATGAATTTTCTATCAAGAAAAAAACGAATTTTCAATCAAATGCTTATTTTTCAACCAAACCAATGAATTCTTAACAAAAAATAGAATAGTTAAATTGTCTACAAAACAGATATTTTTTTAACGAAAAAGATTACATTTCTATCAAAAAAGGTCAATTTTCCACAAAAAATGGAATTTTTCACCAAAAAGATGCAGTTTAAAACTAATGAGAGTACTCTTCTACAAAAAAAGACGAATTTTCAACAAATAGTTGAATTTTCACCTAAAACAAATAAATTTTCAAATAAAAATAGAATAGTTACATTTTCAGTAAAAAAATCAATTTTCAATAAAATTAAAGTCAATTTTCAACGAAATAGCATAAGTTTCACCCAGGAAGATTAACTTTCTATCAAAGAAGATAAATTTTAGACAAAAAACGAAACTGTTATATTTTCAGTTAAAAAAATTAATTCTAAATAAGAAAAGACTAATTTTCAATCAGAAAGATTAATTTTCAACCAATAAAATGAATTTTCTATCAAAATAGATGAATTTTTAACAAAGTACAGGGATTTTCAACCAAGTATTTAAATTTTTAAAGAAATTTTTCAATAAAATACAGGAATTTTAATCCAAATATTTGATTTTTCAACTCCAGAAGATACATTTTGAACCAAACATGTGCGAGTTGAATTTTTAGTTAAAATAATTAATTTTCAACTAGAAAATATAATTTTCAACAGAATAAATTAATTTTTAACAAAGTATTTCAACTTTCAACTGTTAAACAAATGTAAAAGTTTGATTGAAACTTTAGAAACTATTATTAATTTAAAAATAATTTCTCTTTCTCTTATTCAATTCCAACTGCTATTAAAGTATTGTTTCAACCTAAAATATTACATTTTTAACCATTTAATTTGAAATTTTTTAATTAAGGTTGACGTTTTTTTGAATATTTAGTAATATGTTCCTTTTTTATTTGAAATGAGTAATTATAAATAAAATATTAAAAACTAAACAATTTTAAACTGAACTATTTAAAATAGAAAGCCTCGAATCGTTAATGTTTTAGAGTGTCAAATTTGAACTTTGAACGTTACAATTTTAATTGTTCTAGTTAACAAATTTTTAATAAATGTAAATGAAATTATGAAATTTTGATGCATAAATAACAATTGAACAATTATCAATTTAGAAAAAATTTGAGTTAGTTTAAGAGATATTTACAAGCTTTGAGAAAATCCTAACTTAATTTAAAACTGGAAAATATTTCGAAAAATAAACAAATAAATTTAGATTTCTGAAGGTGTCGAAATAAAATTTTGAAGCTTTTCAAGGATCTTTAAAGGTTTTAAGAAAATAAAATAATCTTAAGTTTGCTGCGAAAATTTAAAATGATTTTTTATTTTGAAAAATTAATTTTAAGAGAATATTTAAGAGGATTTAAAACAAAATTTTTTGAATAATAAATGACAATTGAACAACTATTAATTTGGAAAATAATCGAGCAAGTGAAAAATATATTTAGAGGCATTGAAAAGATTCCAAAATAATTTAAAACGTGAAAAGATTTCAAACCATTTAGTACACAATGTAGATTTTTGAAGATTTCGAACACAAAATTTATAATCTTTTTAAGCAATTTAACATGTTTTAAATGAATAAAAAATGTGAATCAAAATTCCTGGAGAAACTAACAATAATTTTTTTTTTTAATTAATTTTTATTAATTAATTAATACTTAAATAAATAATTAATTAATTAATTTTTGGTTAAAAATGTAACTACTTAGTTGAAAGTTGAACTACTTTGTATAAAAATTAATTTTTCTGGTTAAAGATTCATCTCTTTTGTTGAAAGTTGCATTATTTTGTTGAAAAATCAATTTGTTTCCTAAAAATTTAACTATTCCATTTTTGGTTAAAAATGTATCTTTTTTAGTTTAAAATTCAACTATTTGGTTGAAAATTTATCTTTTTTAAATGAAAATTAAAGTGCTTGTTTGAAAATTCGTGTGTTTTGTTGATAATTCAAATTTTTTGTGGAAAATTAATCTTCTTGTTTGAAAATCAACTTTTTGATTGTATATTTAACTCTTTGGTTGAAAATTCAGCTCTTTTGTTGAAAATCACACTTTTGTTGAATGCGGAACTTGTTGTGGAAAATTCATTTTTTTAAGATTCATAATTTTAGCTGAAAATTCATCTCTTTGGTGGAAATTTTAACTATTGTGCTAAAATTAATTTTTTTGGTTGAAAATTCATCTCTTTGGTTGAAATTTTAGCTAATTGGTTGAAAATTCATTTTGTTTACTGAAAATTCAAGTATTCCATTTTTGGTTGAAAATTTATCTTTTTAAGTTTAAAATTCAACTGTTTCTTTTTTAGTTGGAAATTCAAGTACTTGTTTGAAAATTCATGTATTTTCTTGATAATTCAACTTTTTCTGTAGATAATTAATTTGATTAAAAATTCAACTCTTTGGTTGAATGTTGAACGTTTTGGAACATTCATTTTTTCAATATACATCATTTTAATTGAAAATTCATTTCTTTGGTGGAAATTTTAACTATTTTGCTAAAAAATCATTCTTTTTTGCTTGAAAATTAATTTTCTTCACTGAAAGTGTAAGGAAAATAAACTATTTGGTTAAAAATTAAACCATATTTTTTAAATTCAACTATTTCATTTAAAATTGATATTTCTTAATTGAAAATTAACTTTCTTGTTGAAAATTCTTCTTTTCTATTTAAAAAGTCTACTATTTTCTAAAATATTTTACTTTTCAGCTTGAAGCCTCACCTATTTTATTGAAAATTCGTTTACTTGCGTCAAAAATTAATCGTCTTCGTCGAAAATACATCTAGTTGATTCAGGATTCAACTATTTTGTTAAAAATCCGTCTTTTTCCGGTTTCATTTTTAATTGAAAAATCGAAAACTTATCTTTTATAGTTGAAAATTCAACTATTTGGTTGAAAATTTATGTATTTTGTTGAAAATTCATCTTTTAGTAGAAAAATAATCTTCTTAGTTGGAAATTATCTTCCTCGTTGAAAATTGTTCTTTTTTGTTTTAGAAGTCAACTGTTTTTTGAAATTTTTTACTTTTTAGCTTGAAAACTTAACTATTTTGTTGAAAATTCACCTATTTAGTTGACCTAAAGAAAGTTTGATTTGCATAATTAAGTCAGTAGGATAATCGGTACAATCCCTGGTGGAAAAATTTTTACAAAAAAGTACAGGACACTAAAACTATTTTAACCAAATTCACAGGAAAGTACAACTTTTTTTCTATTATTGAGACGAATTTTTTTTTGTATTCTCATGTTAATTGTTGTTTTTTATTGTAGTTTTAATTTCCTACAAAATTTTACAAAAAATTACAACTACAAGAATCTACAGGGATTTACATGTTTTGCAGCCAAAAAGTTGTTCTTTTTCGACCTAGAATGACAAATATTTAGAATATTGCAATGAGATAATTTTAAATTAAGATGCGATAATTTGCATTAAGATGCGATCAATAATTTACGCGTATAAAATAGAAGCTTTTAACACTTTTCAACTGAAAATTTTTTAATGAAAAGCCGTTGAACTCCAAATTTTTAACTTTGATACTTTTAATTTATACATTTTCAAAATTATATCATTTTAAGCAATTTTAGGCTAGAAAAATGAATTGACATTAAAATTTGTTTTGAAGTCTTTTTAAATATTCTCTTAAAAATTCGGTTCAAAAAGATAATTTAAAAAATCTCCAGGAATCTAATAATAATATCATTATCTTGAAACTAGAATTTTTCCTACAATTTTTTTAAAATCCTTGAAAAGTAAAAAAAAAAACTTAAAATTAAATGTTCTCTTAAAATTAATTTTTCAAAATAAAAAATCATTTTAAACTTTCCCAGCAAACTTAAGAATTTTGATTATTTTCTTCAAACCTTTAAAGATACTTGAAAAGCTTCAAAATTTTATTTCGAAACCTTCAGAAATCTAAATTTAGTTTTTTATTTTTCAAAATATTTTCGAGTTTTAAATTAAGTTTGGATTTTCTTAAAGCTTGTAAATATCTCTTACACTAACTCAAATTTTTCTAAATTGATAATAATTGTTCAATTTTTATTTGCGCATCAAAATTAATTAATTTCACTTAGTTATTGAATTTTCAACTCAAAAACGATTCGTTTTTAATCAAAAATGGAAGAGTTAAATTTTCAGATAAAAAATTAAGTTTTAACCAAAAACAAAGTTTCAACATAATACATGAATTTTCATCCAAATTTTTGAATTTTGAAATTTTTGAATTTTCAACCCGAAAATATGTTCAACCAAGTAGTTTAATTTTCTACCATATTGTTGAATTTTTAAACGAAAAAGGTTAATTTTCAACCAAAAAAATTATTTTTCAACCAAACAAGATGAATTTTCAACTATAAAATTTGTCATTTTTGTTAGAACGTATTCTATTAGTTGAAACTGCATCTTTGTTGGTGAAAATTCACTTCTTTGTTGTTGAAGATTTAACTATTATTTTGAAAATTATTTTTTTCTTGTTGAAACTTTATTTTTCTAAATGAAAGTTTAAATATTCTATTTTTTGTTAAAAATTGATCTTTTTAGTTGAAAATTCGTGGATTTAGTTAAAAATTTATCTTTTTTGGTAGAAAATTTATCTTTTTGGTTACTTAAGATTAATTTTTTCAAAATAACAAATCATTTTAAATTTTCCCAGCAAACTTAGGAATGTTTTTCTATTCACCTTTAAAGATCCTTGAAAAGCTTCTAAATTTTATTTCGGAACCTTCAGAAATGTAAATTTATTTTTTTATTTTTTCAAATATTTTCCAGTTTTAAATTAAGTTTGGATTTTCTCAAAACTTGTAAATATCTCTTAAACTAACTCAATTTTTTGTCCAAATTGAAAATTGTTCAATTGTTATTTCTGCATCAAAATTCAAAATTATCACTTACATTTATTAAAAATTTGTTAAATAGAACAATTAAAATTTTAACGTTCAATGTTTAAATTTAACACTGAAATATTAACGATTCGAGGCTTTCTATTTTAAACAGTTCAGTTTAAAATTGTTTAGTTTTTAATATTTGATTTATAATCTTGATTTATAATGCTCATTTTAAATAAAAGAGTAAGATATTACTAAATATTAAAAAAAATGTCGTCTTTAATTTAAAAATTTAAAATTAAATGGTTAAAAATGTAATATTTCAGATTATAAATCTATTAATTTGAAATTATTTTAAAATGAAGAATAGTTTATAAATTTGCAATCAAACGTTTACATTTGTTTAACTACTGAGGCTTTCAAATTTAAAAATTTCTATTTTTAACGTTAAAATCTGTAACTTGCTTAATTTTGAACAGATTCAGAATCGCCCTGTAAAATCAATTATTGTTCAATTTTCAATAATGGAAGTTCAATGTGATTTATTATAATAGCAAAAGTTCTTGGTAAAAGTATATTATTTTTTTAATTGCAGTTTCTTGTAGAGATTTATATATTACATATCTTACAAAAATTGACAAGTCGAAACGTTGATGCGGATTCTAGAAGTATTGTCGTAAAAATTTATATATTTTTTTATTTTCTACAACAATTTACGTAAAATTAAAAGTGTTTTTATGGCATCAAACACCGAAATTAAAAAAATGTGAAATCCCGTAGTTTTCTGCAATACCTTGTAAATATTTGCAACAAAGTAAAAAAATATATATATATTATTAAAAAGTTATAAAAATGTTTGAATTGTAGCATCTTATACTTTAGTGTGGATTTTTTACTTTTCTACAAGAAAATACAAGAAAAAATTAGCTATTTGTATATAACTGTATTTTATTGTTAAATTTTGTACATTTGTTTACAAAAAAGTACAAATTTTAACTAAAAATTACAGTTGTAGAAATGTTGTACTTTCTTGTAAAATTGTTTTCCACCGGGGATGATTGGCCACTTAAGGAATTTTTCCAGTTAAAAGGTTTGTAAAAAGACTAGGCGTCGCACAAAATTCTAAAATACACAGATGGATAATATTTTATAAAGATTCAAAGTACCATAGTAAGTTAAGCGTTAAAAGTATTAGATAATTTATATTTAAAGAAATTAATAATAATGTCAAAAAAAAACAATGATTGGCTACGAGGACATAGTGGCTAGCATATGCCAAACTGTGCTGAAATACAGTGATTAGCCTCTAAATTGTATAATGATAGGGCAGTGCCAGAAACAATTATCCAAAAGTTTTTAGTTAAATCTATCGTAATTTTTAGAAAAATGATAATTTTCAATTGAAAATTATTTATATACACTCCTGACCTCAAAAGCATATTTAAATGATATCTAATCCTTAATATAAAATCTCTAAACGATATTGTCGTTTTCGATTCTGACGATTTTCGAGAGTAACGCTGGTAACGTTTTCAAACAAGAAATTTTCAAATTAATCATTTTTACGCTCTGTAACTAATTTCTATTATACTATAATAATATTGATTTGCTTTAAATTTTAATATTGATAATATTGAAAGTGTATTATATATAATTTCTATTATAATTTAATTATATGTATCATATTAAATATCATTTGTAAAACTCGTGTACGTTTCGGTTCTACTTTCCCTATAGGATTGAAATCTCCATTTCCTTATAGTGACACATTCGGATAATTTTTTTTTTTCGGTTTGAATAGAAGTATGTCAGAGATCTGTGTATGTCTATAGATCAAAAATTTTATAATTTAAAAAGATGTTCAAATTAAGCATTTTTACGCTCTTAATAAGCACTATTAAAAAACAGCGATACAAGGAATTTTCAAGATCTTCAAACAATTGCAAGGGTTTTCAAAAGATTTCAAAGAATTTTAAATATTTTGAGGAATTTTTAATTGATTTCACTAACTTAATAGGATTTCAGAGCATTTAAAAAATTTCAATTGATTCTAAAAGATTTCAGATTGATATATTGTAGGAAAATATTTCAAAGAATTTCAGTAGATTCCAAGGAATTTTTCATTTATTTTAATAATTTGAAGGAATTTTAAAGGACTGGGAATATTTTAGGGCATTTGAAAATAATCCAAAGCATTTCAAAGAGATGTCAATAATTTCAATAAATGCCAACAGATTTTAAAGGGTTTGAAATATTTTAACAGATTTCAAGGAATTTTCAACCGATTTTAGTAATTTAATTGATTCAAAAGGATTTTTTAAGTAATTTTTCAAGATTAGGAATATTTTAGGGCTTTTTAAAAGAATCCAAGGTATTTCCAAGAGATTTCAACAATTTGAAGGAATTTCAAAAAAATGTAAAGAATTTGGAAACTTTTAGAGGTTTCTTGAAATTCCAAGGATTTTTCCCTTGATTTCAGTACTTTAATTGATTTCAGAGGATTTGCAATATTCTAGAGTAATTCAAAAGAATCCAAGGCATTTTGGAAAGCTTCAAAAATTTTTAAGTGATTTTAAAAGTTTTGAAAGGCCTTGAAATATTTTTGGGAATTTCTAATGACTCCAAGGAATTTTCTTATTTGAATAATTTGAAGGAATTTCAAAGGATTTGAAACATTTTAGGCTATTTTTTAAATTTTCATTTGATTTTAAAGAGATTTAAAAAGTTTCAGGGAATTTTAAGAAAGTTTTGAGGACTTGAAAAATCTTAGATTATTCTAAAAGATTCCTAGAAGTTTTCAATTGATTTCAGTAATTTAATTGATTTGATAGGATTGGAAATATTTTAGAGTATTTTAGAAGATTTCATGGCATTTTCGAAAGCTTTACAAAGTTTCAACTTTCAAGTAATTTTAAAATAATCAAAATGAATATGTAAGGAATTTGAAAAGACTCCAAGGCATTTCCAAGAGATTTCAATCATTTTGACGAATTTCAAAAAATGGTAAAGGATTTGAGAACTTTAAGAGTATTTTAAAAGATGTGAAGACATTTTCGTAAGCTTTAAAAAGTTTCAAGTGATTTTTAAAGAATCAAAGAATTTCAATAATTTTAAAAAGTTTCAAAGGATTGGAAATATTTTAGGGTGCTTTTGAAAATTTCAAGGGATTTTGAAGAGTTTAACAAATTTCAAGGAATTCAAAAATATTGTGAAGAATTTTAAATATCTTAGGGTATTTTGAAAGATCCTAGGAATTTTTTAATTGATTCCAGTAATTTAATGTTACTCATAGGATTTGAATTATTTTATGGTATTTCAAAAGATCTAAAGCATTTTCAAGAGCTTTAAAATGTTCCAATTGATTTCCAAAGGTTTGAAAGGATTTTCAAACTTTAAGAGTATCTCAAAAGATTCTAAGGAATATTCAATTGGTTTCAGAGGATTTGAAATATTTTAGAGTATTTAAAAAGATTCTAAAGCATTTTCAAGAGATTTGAAAAAATTTGCATGGGGTATTGTTTTAGGGTATATCAAAAGATTTCAACGAATTTTCAATTGATTTCGGTAACCTGATGGGATTTGAAATGATTTAAAATATTATAAAGTATTTTTAAAGACTTTAATGCACTTTCAAGATATTATTAATTTTTTAAGGAATTTTAAAGGCTTTGAATGACTTTAAGAGGAATGAACCAATTTTTCTGGGAGTTTAAAGAATTTGTTTACAACTTCGGAATATATGAAACTATTTCATAGTACTTGCGAGATTTCAATATATTTTAGAATATTTAAATGAATTTCATGAGATTTCAATGATTTTAATGGATTTTAAAAGCTCTCAAGATTGATGAAATATTGGTAATTACTGCCACTATTCTATGTAACATTCATTTTTTTAAACTTTGTGAAGCTTATATAATAATGAAAATTAATATTATTCGTAGTATTTTTCAATTTGAAATTTATATGCTCATATACATGTTAAAACAAATAATTCACAATTTATTTTATACATAACATTTAATTTAATTTATAAAATAAAAAATGTATTACGGCAATATAATTTACAAATAAGTTAAGTGTTAAACAAATTTAAGAGCCGATTATAATAAATTGAATTATAATTATATTCACAAGTTTTTCAAGATGATAACGATCGCAGAATATACCTACAAATAAATTATGAGAAATCCATTACTCCTTTAGCTTCAACAGAGAAAAAATATGAAAAGGAGCTCCTTATTGAAGACTACGTACATCATCCTGTAGTGCCTTCTAATTATTTTTTACGAATATTTTGTAACATTAATTAAATATAAATAAGATAGAAAAAATAAGTATTTAGTTTATTCTTTTTCATAAAAAAATTAGTAGGCGCGCGCCTTGGCGCGCGCAAGACTACTAGTATAGTAAACACGTATGTATATGAATTTTAGTATACAGAAACTATGAAATTCATATACGTGAAAGAAACTTACTGTACACTTAATAAATTTAGTATACATATAACTTCAGAAAAGAAATTTAGTATACGTAAGTATACTAAAATTACAAAGTGTAATGAATTTAGTAAACATATAGGACATTTAATATGCCCATGTATACTAAGATTGCAAACATTTCTAACAGTGTAGGTCATAATACTCATGATACTACTATCGTGTATGTCTAATCACCCAATTCAATTAAAATCCAGAAACTTTTAGTTATAAATCTATCGTAATTTTTAGAAAAATGATAATTTTCAATTGAAAATTATTTATATACACTCCTGACCTCAGCAGCATATTTAAATGATATCTAATGATATTTAAATGAGATGGCCAATCATTGGGGGTTGGCCAACCATTGTGCCGCACACTTTATGTAAGTACTGTACGCACTGTTATCGCAGAGATTACCGAGCATGGTTTTCGCTTCTGAAGCTTCTGAATCTTTCTTTGGCGGTCACAACCATTTTTCCTCCTACACGAAGTACGATGGGTTCTCAGAAGCCACATCGTACTGCGATCATCGCGATTCAAGTACACAGTACATGCAACTGACAGTATGACTACACATTTGCTCTTTTTTTTTATTTTTTTTTTATCCATTTTTTTTTATTTTTGCTTCTTGCAATAAAAGGAAGGCTAAATGCTTTTGTTTGTATGTCTGCTCGCCACAAGAAACAAGATATTTTTATAAAATACGTGCACCTGATGGAAAGATTATGAAGGAGTAACATTTTATGGTCGAAATTAAGATTTCCTTTGGAGAATTATATTACTGTTTGAAATTTTATATTTCTACGAATCCAGTGCGGAATTATTTTCAAAATTGGCAATATTATACGTGAGATACATCGCATGGGAAGATTGCATTGCCAATTAATAATATAAAAATATGAAATTTCTGTTTGAAATTGAAAAATTGTTATTGTAATAGATTTGAGTAATTTAATTATTTTTACTGGAACTAACATCAAAAGTCAAAAAATTTGAAGGATTCTCATTTATTCCAAGTATTTTAAGTCATAACAAAATTAAAAACTTATTATCTGAAAATGAAAATTAAAGAAACGTAATAAGTAGGACGCCAAATATATTTATTTCAGTTTTAATTTATTATTATGGAAACACGTGACATTTATTATTAATAATTTTAACATTACATTTATTGTGAAAATGTAAACGTAAACTCAAAAAACAGGAATAAAAAAGAATATTTCTGCTATCCAACTTCATGCTGCGAACGGAATTTATTAGATGCGAACAAAATCAAGATTTTTTTAAATAATTTTTTTTAATTATATAATTATCTTTTTATAAACATATGTTAACTATTTTATTGAAATTTCTTTTTTTTCTAGAGAATTAAGTTCTTTAACTGAAAATTTAAATCTTCCATTTTTGCTTGAAAATTTATATTTTTTACTTAAAAATTCAACGATTTGCTTCAAATTTTTTCTTTTTCAGTTGAAAATCCATATATTTTGTTGAAAATTCGTCTTTTTGGTAGCAAATTAATATTCTTGGTTAAAAAATCATCGTTTTGGCTGAAAATTCATCATTTTAGTTCAAAATTCAACTATTTGGTTGAGAATTCAATTATTTTGCTAAAACTTCTATTTTGATTGGTTGAAAATTAATTTTTCTAAATGTAAATTGAACTGTTCCATTTTCGGTTTAAAAAAAATCTTTGTTAATAGTGAATTAAAATATTTGTTCGAAAATGCACTTATTTTGTTTAAAGTTCGTCTTTTTGTGGAAAAAAATTAATCTTCTTGGTAGAAAATTTATCCTTTTTGGTTAAAAATGCAACTGTTTTGTTGAAAATTAATCTGTTTCGTTAAATAATTCATCTTTTTTGTTTGAAAAGTTAACTACTTAGTTGAAACTTTAAGTACGTTGTAAAAAATGCATTTTATTTTGGTTAAAGAATCATTATTTCAGTTGAAAATTTAACTATTTGGTTTTAAATTAATTTTTTTATTGAAAATTCATATTTGTTATTGAAAATTCAAACATTTTTTTAAAAATTCATTTTTTCTGATTGAAAATTAAACTACTTGGTTGAAAGTTGAACTACTTTCTAAAAAATTTATGTTTGTAAGATTCAACTGGTTGAAAATTCGTTTTTTTTTAATTCAAATTTATTTTTTAAACTGAAACTTTAAAGATTCCATTTTTGGTTGGAAAATGATCTTTTTTGGTTGAAAATTTGACTATTTCGTTTAAAATTCATGTATTTTGCTGATAATTCTAACTTTGGTTGAAAATTCCTCAGTGTAGATTAAAAATTCAGCTATTTTGTTGAAAATTCATATTTTTGGTTGAAAATTCGTCTTTTGTTGTAAAATAATCTTCTGGGTTGTAAAATTCATTTCTTTGATTAAAAACTTTAATATTTTGTTGAAAGTTTAATTATTTCGTGGAAAATTCTTTTTTTGGTAAAAAATTAAACTTGTTTGTTGAAAACTCATCCTTCTTGGTAAACTTTTTTTATTGAAGATTTAACTATATTGTTGTAAATTCTTTTTTTTTTTTTTGAAAATTGATCTTTTTGTCGAACATTTAACTATTTCTTTGAACGTTTAATTTTTTTGTTGAAAATCCTTTTTTTTAAGATTCATCATTCTATTTGAAAATTGGTCTTTTTAGAGGAAAATTTAACTATTTTATCAAAAATTAGTTTTTTTTTTTGGTTGTGAATTAATTTTGTTAACTGAAAATTTGACTGTTTTATTTTTGTTTGAAAATTTGTCCTTTATAAATTCAAAATTCAACTATATGGCTGAAAATTTTTGCATTTTTGAAAATTCGTTTTATTGTAGAAAATGAATCTTCTTAGTAAAAATTCAAGTTTTTTTAGTTAAAAATGCATCTTTTTGGTTGTAAATTGGTCTGTTTTGGTTGAGGATTCAACTATTTTGTTAAAAATTATTATTTTTTTTTAATTTATTATTTTATCTGAAAATTTAACTATTTCATTCTTGGTGGAAAATTTATTCTTTATAAGTTAAAAATTCAACTGCTTGGTAAAAACATGTATTTTGTTGAAAATTCTACTTTTTGGATAAAAAATTATTCTTATTTATTGGAAATTCATCATTTTAGTTAAAAATTCATCTCTTTGGTTGTAAAATCAACTGCTTGGTTTAAAGAGAGACTGCTTTGTAAAAAGTTGATTTTTTTGGTTGAAGATTCATTATTTTAGTTAAAAATTCAACTGCTTGGATTTGAATTTACTTTATTGTTGAAAATCTAAATTTATAGGTTGAAAATTCGTCTTTTTGCTAAAAAATTTATTTATTAATTTCAAAATGTAAATACTGTGAAAAGTCATCTTTTTTGCTCAAAAAATTGATCGACTTGCTTCAAAATTTAACTATGTTGCAAAAATTCTTTCCATTTTTGGTTGAAAATTAATTTTTCTAACTAAAAATTCAACTGTTCAATTTTTGGTTAAAAATTCATTCTTTAGAAGTTGAAAATGCTATTTGATGGAAAATGCATATATTTTGTTAAAAATTTGTCTTTTTTGGTAGAAAATCTTCTTGGTTGAAAATTCACCCTTTGGGTAAAAAAATCGTCTTTTATGGTTAAATTCTACGCGTTGAAAATTCGTTTTTTTGTTGTCATTTAATTTTTTATCTGAAAATTCAACTATACCATCTTGGTAGAATGTATCATTTATAAGTGAAAAATTTAACAATTTGGTTGGATATTCATGTATTTTGTTGAAAATATGTCTTTTTTTTTTGTCAAAAATTAATCTTTTTGCTTGAAAAATGATCCTTTTTGCTTAAAAATGTAAATGTTTGGTTGAAAATTTAATTATTTTATTAAATATTTAATTATTTTGTTGATGATATAACTATTTTGTTATTTATCTTTTTCGGTCGAAATTTAAACAGTTTTATTGAAAATTCGTTCCTTCGAATTGAAAATTCATCTTTTTTTTGTTTTCTTGTTTAAAAATATACTTTTTCATTGAAAGTTTATCTTTTTCGGTTTAAAAGTTCGCAATTATATTTTTTGTTCAAAATTCATCTTTTTCTTTTAAAAATTGTATACTGTCTAGTTGAAAATTCAACAATATGGTTGAAAATGCAACCGTTTTTGGTTGAATTTTAATCTCTTTTGGTTGATAAAAAAAAAGAATTAAGAAAAATCATATATAGTTTATACATAGTGGAAAAAATTATCTATAATTTTCATTTGTATAATTTTTCCCCCTGGGACCTTACTTCCGTAGTCAGACAAAACTACGTTCGTCACTGAGTGGGGAAAGGAGGGTAAAAAGCCCAAAATTGGTAAGGCAGTTTATAAACGGCCCCTTCTCATGGGACAACCCTAACAGTAAAAATAATGAAATTCGTAAAGACACGTGTTGCTGAGTAAAGGAAGGAAGGAATAAGGAAGTGTAAGTGGAAGTGGAAGTGGTAGTTGAACATGTACAGAAAGAGTGATAATGATTCGCTTGAAGTGAATTTGTTTATGTCTGGCAGGTAATGTGTTATGCTCGGGTTGTGCGGGCAGCACCTGCGCGACATTTCGGGGCTGCGCGTGACTAGAACCCTGATTTCGAACGCGCCTTTTATCAGCCGTCTGGATCGCCAGCCGCCTGTCGTCCTCATTCGACCATATACACATATATATGTATACATGTATGCATATATATGTATATATGTATGCATATATATGTACATATGTATATATGCATGCATATATACTTATATATGTATATATGCATGCATATATACTTAAATATGTACATATGTGTACATATATACATATATATGTATGTATGGTTGCATGTATGTTTGTGCAAAAGGTGTTTCCCCGTCTAATCGAGGACCACTAATTGCAAGCAAGGGAGAAAGCCCGGTTCCCATGGAACTCGCATCACGAACCTCGATCAGCGTTGAATTCCCCGAAATCACGCGTTCTTCCTCCACTTCAAGAGTCACGCCATAGCATCACCATAGCGGGAGTCACCAGTGCGCTTCTTTGCACACAAAGAGGAAATTGCCAATTTACATATTACCCATTCTTACACGCGATTCTAAGCCGAATTGCCTATTTTCCAAGATGAACATGTAAATCTCTTCGATCTTACAACCCCAATTTCATTAACCCTAAGTACAATAGGCAGGGATGGGAATTAACTAGTTCCTTTTGAATATTTACTGTAACTGGTTACTTTTTTTGTTTACGATAGTGGTAACGGAATTACTTTTGTAAGTAACGAGTTGGTAACTAGTTACATTTTGTTTAGTAACATGAGGGGAGAGTGGTCCTAAGTCGGCACTGTGGGTTAAGTCGGCACACTCACGTTTCTTAGGGATGGGGAACGTGTCGGCTTGACCATTTTGTCGGATGACGGATTGGTAGACATGGACGTAATTTACGCTGACAATTGTCACTTTAGTTTTCGCTTGACATCGCAAATCGGGTATACATTTTTTGTGCGAACGGAATTACATTTTCTTCCTTTATTGTAAAGCAGCTACAGTTGGTTTCTGTATTCTGTGTGCTTTCGCCTGATAAAGTCAACTTTTCATTCGGATTTGTTTCGTGTGCGTAAAAGCATGAAATGTGTAAACATTCCTAGTGATCCTGAGTCGGCACCAGACAGGTCTTCCTGAGTCGGCACCTTCTTTTGTTGCTTTTGTTGTTATTTTATTTAATTGTGTTTCAATTCCATGCCACTCGTCTCTTTTTGTTTTTTTTTAATTTGGTTGTCTTTTGACTGCATGTTGCTCATCTCTGATAGGTGTCCATCCTATAAATAAAGTTTGACAATATTCTACATCTTTTTTCATTGTAAATGGTTTAAGTTTGTCCATTTTCTCCTCAAACTTACATAACCTGCCCTTTTTCTTGCATTCAAGCGCCATTAAATTAAACCCTGTTTACCCTGTGTTTTCGACAAAGACTCTCACTGTGCCGACTTAGGACCACTCTCTCTAACTATAAAATCCGTTATTTTTTTAGTTACTTCGAAATATAATTCACAAGTCTTTTTTACGACAATCAATCAATTTTATTGCTTTTCCAAGTATATTTTCATTTTCGTTATTCAAATTGTGGTGGCAGATAGCCATAGAAATTTATAGCTCAATATAGGAAAACTGAATTTTTTCTCCCACCCTGGGATTCAAAATTTTCTAAAATCTACGAAAACACTTAGAGAGAAATAAAAATATTATTTCAGAGTTAAATATTCATTTCTCTTTGGTTGATAATCAATGTTTTTAACCAAAAATTTAACTATTTCAGTTAGTTTACTTATTATCCTAATTGAAAATTCATCTTTTTTGGGTAAAAATTTCATTATTTCACCCCTACTTTCTCTCCCTTCATTTCACCCTTTGCACTTTCCCTTTCCCAACTTCTTCAGTAACTAATACACCCCTTCCCCTGCTTCCCTTCCCCAGACCTCACTTCCCCTGTCTACTTTCCTCTACTACCCTCCCCTCATTACCCCTTACTGCCCTTATTACCCCTTCCCTCATTTTTTTTACTTTGCCTAATTGCCCTCTCCTGATTTTCTCTCGTTTCTCCTGCTTGCCTTGCTTTCCCTCTACTCATTTCCTTTCACTTTCCCTACTTTCCCACCCCTCATTTCTCCTCATTTCCCCTCCACTACTCACCCTCATTTCTAATTATTTCTCTTATTTCCCCTCACTTACACTCACTTCTCCTACTGCCCCTCCCTAATTTCCTTTACTTCCCTTCCCTCATTACCCCTTAATTTCTCAACTACCCTTCCCCCTATTTCCTTT
Source organism: Andricus curvator (assembly GCA_932195095.1). Lineage (NCBI taxonomy): Eukaryota > Metazoa > Arthropoda > Insecta > Hymenoptera > Cynipidae > Andricus > Andricus curvator. Next base: position 58,805 of record CAKNYM010048041.1, read on the forward strand.
ACTGCCCCTACTTCATCTATTTTCACTTTTCCTATTTTCTTCTACTTGACCCTCTTCTCCACTACTTCCTCTCCCCACATTTCACCCTTCGCACCTCCACTTTCCCAACTTCTTCCACCTCTATTTCACCCTGCCCTTGCTTTCGCAGCTAACACTCCTCTTCCCCCGCTACCCTTCCCCAAAGTCTCACTTCCCCTCTACTACTCACTCTCATTACTAATAATTTTCCCTATTTCCCCTCACTTACACTCACTTGTCCTACTGCCCCTCCCCAATGTCCTCTACTTTCCTTCTCGCATTACCCCTTACATCCTCTACTACCACTTCCCTCATTTCTTTTACTTTCCCTATTCCCCTCCCCTCATTTTCCCTCGTTTCTCCTGCTTCCCTTATTTTCCCTCTACTCATTTTCCCTTACTTCCCCTACTTTCTACTATAAGACTAAGTCTAATTTAAGTATTTATTAAGTCGCAGAAAAATATGTATGCTCAAGGTCCTTTTTTTCGCCGAAGGCACTTGTCGCAGAAGGGTTCCTTCGCTAATCCTCTTTCTATTGTCCCGCAAAAAAGTTGTTCTATCGCGTTGACGAACTGGAAATTGCATACGGTGCACCTGCCAAGGGCCCGTGGTAAGAATAAGCCAAGATTATGCAAGACGAGCGGTCGACGAAAAAGTGCCTCGGGTCTGTCTGGTTCGTCCAAGCTGCCACTGCCATTCCATCACATTCCAAACATAGCTATACGTCTTATAATTAAATTTTTCAACATTTTTTTATAACTTTTAACAATCCCTATCATCTTCCTACACTCATCAATTTTTTAGACTTGACTTAATAAAGAAATCTTTTTAATCTACACCAGCTTTGGAAATTATCTAGACTAGCACGAGCGGTACTAAAAATCTCTAATGACTTTGACACATGATAACTTGGTCGAAATTTATAGCAAAATTCTGAAATTTACAGGATATAATCTTTCAAATCTTACCTTTGATTTAAGCTGATAAAATTATGAAAATCTTTGCGGTTTCTTGAGTTATCACTAAGAATGTACAAGCCTTGCGTTGCGTTTTAGACGACTTAACGCAGAAACGCTTGGACATTTTTATTCATATCTCTGGAACCCGTGAAGATCTTCAAAGTTTTTTTGGCTTTAATGAAAGATAAGTTTCCAAAGATTGCAACAATCCCTATCATCTTCCTACACTTATCAATCTTTTAGACTTGACCTGATAAAGAAATTCTGTTAATCTACATCACCTTTGGAAATTATCTAGACTAGCGCGAGCGGTACTAAAAATCTCTGATGACTTTAAAACGCGATAACTCGGTCGAAACTTTTAGAAAAACTCTGAAATTTACAGGATATAATCTGTGAAATCTTACCTTTAATTTAAGCTAATAACATTATGAAAATCTTCACGTGTTCCTGAGTTATCACTAAGAATGTACAAGCGTTGCGTTGAGTTTTAGTCGAATCAGCGCAGGCATGCTTGGGCATTTTTATTCATATCTCTGGAACCCGTGAAGATTTTCAATGTTTTTTTGGCCTTAATGAAAGATAAGATTCCAAAGATTGCGTTCTGCAAATTTCATATTTTTTTATGTTATTTGGGAATATCCCCTAAAATCGCCCTTCCAATTTCCGGACTGCTGAAACAGCCTAAATTGTCCGTCCTAGTTTTTCGTCTGTTGACTTCATTGTACCCTGGAGACCAATATCCACATCGGCCACTTCGCGTGTCAGATTATTTCGAATGTCGTAAAAGGGAGACAGATCCGACAGGACGTGCTCGAATACGTGTGCGAATGTGTGAGGTGACACCCGGATCGGTCGAGGCTGGCCCATCCAGATGGGTTAGGGTTACAGCATAGCAGCACAGAAACAGAGGAGAATCGACTACCATCTGGGGAATCCCCTCGATATCCGGCTAGTCTAGTCTAGTTCGTTATGCGCTCAGATTCTAAAGATTTTTAGATTTTTAGTGCAAGTTTCACCCCTTTTAAAGCATGTCTAAACCTGAGTCTCTGCTAGTCAGTTCGGTACCTCAACTTCAACTTGTGATATGAGTTAGGAAAGTTGTCGAAAAAAGGTGAAATTTAGAGGACATAATCTTAGGAATCTTATTTTTCATTTAGGCGAATAAAAGTTTAAAAATCTTCACGGGTTCCAGAGATATAAATAGAAATGTCCAAGCGTGTCTGCGTTAAGTCGACTAAGACTTAACAAAATGCTTGTACATTCTTAGTCATAACTCAGGAACCCGTGAAGATTTTTTAAGTTTTATTGGCTTAAATTTAAAATAAGATTTCAAAGATTGTATTGTATTAATTTCAGATTTTTTATATAACTTTCAAACGAGTTATCGGGTTTGAAAGTCAACAGTAATGTCTTACAAACGTACAATTATATCATTTCTTGAAGGGATGAAATGATAATATTAAAGTCTGTTAAAGCTAATATAAAGCTATTATATTCTTCGTGAAAAATTAATAATTTTTTGGTTACAAATTTAATTATTATGTTGAAAATTCTACGATTCTGTTAAAAAGCTGTCCTTTTTTGTTGAAAATTGAACTATTTTGTTGAAAATTCGTTTTTTCAATTTGAAATTAAACTATTGTATTTTTTATTGAATATTTATATATTTTAGTTGAAAATTTAACTATGTATTAGGTTGAAAATTCATATTTTTTAAACAAAAAAGCCACTATTTGGCTGAAAATTAAATTACTACTACTACACTACTCTTTTACTACTTTGTTAAAAATTCTTTTTTTTTAAGATTCCACTTTTAAGTTGAAGATTCATATTTTTCGTAAGGACTTGATTATTTTGTTAAAAATTTGTTCGTTTATTAAAGATTAATTTATTCAACTGACAGTTTAACTATTCAATTTTTAATTAAACATTTTTTTTATTTTTTTTTTGTACTGATAATTTTTTACTTGGTGGACAAAATCAATCTTTGTTAAAAATTTAAGTTTTTGATTGAAAATGTATTTATTTGATTGAAAATTCATCTTTTATGGTAAATAATTAAAATTTTAAGGTTAAAATGCTCAAAATTCATCATTTTGGTTGAATTTAATTGGTTTTGTTTAAAAAATTAAAATATTTTTTGGTTGAAATATTAACTATTGCATTTTTATTTGAAAATTCATCTTTTTGTTTGAAAATTTGACATGTTTGAATATTTTTTCTTTTTTGGTTAAAGATTATTTTCTTGAACTGAAAATTTAATTATTCCATTTTTAACTAAGAAATTTGTTTTTAGTTTTACATGTATTATTTTGGTTGAAAATGTAAGTATTTTGTTAAAAATTCGTCTTTTTTGGTGGAAAATTAATCTTTTTGGTTAAAAATGCGGAAAATTCCTCTTCTTTGGTTAAATTCAACTGTTTTTTTATTGAAAGATTTCAATCTTTTTTTATTGAAATATCAGCTATTACAGTTTTTGTTGTAAATTGATATTTTTGTTCGAAAAATGTACTATTTTTTCGAAAATTCTTTTTTTTTGTTGGTAGAAGATTAATTTTTTAACTGAAAATTTAACTATTCCATTTTTGGTCAATAATGTATCTTTCATATCGAAAATTCAACTGTTTCGATGAAAATTTATTTAATTTGTTTATAATTCGCCTTCTTTGGATTTCTTAGTTGAAAATTCAAATAATTAGTTGAAAATGTATTTATTTTGTTCAAAATTCTTCTTTTTTGGTAGAAAATTAATCCTCTCTGTTGAAAATTTAATTATTTGTTTGCAAATCTACGTATTTTGTCGAATATTCATCTTTTCTGGTAGAAAAGTAAACTTTTTGGTTAAAAATGCTCAAAATTCATCTTTTTGGTTGAATTCAAGTGTTGTTGATTAAAAAATTAAAATATTTTTGGTTGAAATATTTATTTGACTATTTGTTTCAAAATTCGTTTTTCTTTGGTTGAAGATTTATTGTTTTAAATGGAAATTTAACGATACTATTTTTGGTTAAAGATTTTTTTTAGTTGAAAATTTTACTTTTTGGTTACAAACTTATGTATTTTGTTGAAAATGCGTATTTTTTGGTCCAAAATTTATCTCCTGGGTTGAAAATATAACTATTTTGTTGAAAATGTATGTATTTTGTTGAAAATTCGTCTTTTTTAGTAGAAAATTAATCTTTTTGGTTAAAAGCGCGGAAAATTCGTATTTTTCGGTTGAATTCAACTGTTACGGTTTTCGTTGAGAATTAATGTTTTTTGATTTTTCACTATTTTCTTGAAACTTCGTTTTTTTCTTGGTTGAAGATTAATTGTTTTAACTAAAAATTTAATTATTTCATTTTTGGTGATTGTTAAAAATTCTTCGTTTTTTGGTAGAAAATTAATCTTGACGGTTGAAAAGTAATTTATTAGGTTAAAAATTTAACTATTTAGTAAAAATTATTGTTTGTAGAAAATTCAAAATTTTGTTAAAAAAATATTTCTTTTTTGAAGATTAATTAATTCTGTTGAAAATTCATCGTTTTGTTTGAAAATTTAACTATTTTTGTAAAAATCTGTTTTTTTTTGTTCGGAAATTAATTTTGTTAATTGAAAATTTTTCTTGCTCACTTTGCATAAAATTGTTCATGATAAAATAGATTTCTGTTCGATCTTAATTTAAAAATTTAACTATTCCATTTGTGGTTAAGAATGTATCTTCTCTATTGAAAATTCAACTATTTGGTTGAAAATCCATGCATTTTTTCAAAATTCGTCTATTTTGGTAGAAAATTAATCTTCTTAGTTGAAAATTCATATTTTTGGGTGAAAATGAAATTTTTTGGTTAAAAATTAATCTTCTTGGTTAAAAATTCATCTTTGTGGTTGAAAATTCAACTACTTGGTCAACACTTTAAGTCTAACCGATCGAATTTATTCTTCATAAAATGTTTATATAGTCTTATTACAAAAAAAAATCAAAAGTGATAAAGCTTAAATCATGATCCATATTTACTCCGGTATGATCCATAATTATCCCAGTATGATCCATAATTACCACGGTATAATCCACAATTACAACGGTATGATCCATAATTACCACGGTATGATCCATAATTACAACGCTACGATCCATAACTGCAGTGGTATGATTCACAGGTGCCACGGTATGATCTATAATTACAACGCTATGATTCACAATTACCACGGTATGATCCATAATTACCACGGTATGATCCATAATTACAACGGTATGATCCATAATAACAATGGTATGATTCACAGTTACCACAGTATGATCTATAATTACCACCGTATGATCCATTATTGTAATGGTATGATTCACAATTACCACGGTATTGTCCATAATTACCACGGTATGATCCATATTTATCCCGGTATGATCCATAATTACCACGGTATAATCCATAATTGCCACGGTTGACGGTACATATTTATTAAAAAGTTTTAAACTTGAAGGATTCCAATTCCAAAACAAATTTTGATATTCCTCGCCACATTCTGCAGAATTGCATTAGATCCTAACGAGTTTAATCCTCTTCTTCAGAGTAAAATTTGTACCTTTCTCGCAAAACGGGCAGGAGTGATATCTCTTATTTCTCAAAGCTGTCCGCACAATTCCCAAAAGTCGTAAGTCCTCTTCCAATTTCCCAAGTCTCATAGCATTTTCGCACAAGATTAGATAACTCGAGCTCGAGATTCGAGATTTTCTCTCGAAACTGTTTCGTGCAAAAATACTCATCGTTATCAACCTATCGCTTGCCGTAAACAATCAAAAAATGGTTCTGATATTGCAGGAACCTCAGAGCAACAATAGGCGAAAAGACCAAATCTATCCCCTATTACTAAATGCGAACAATTTTGTTAAAAATTCGTTTCATTTTTGGTTGAAAATTATTTTTTTTTACTGAAAGTGTAACTATTCCATTTTCAGTTGAAAATTAATCTGTTTTGCTTGAATTCAACTGTGTTGTATTTAGAATTAAAATCTTTTTTTGTTGAAAAATTAACTAATACATGTTTGTTGAGAAGTTTAAAATTAAACTACTTTGTGAACATTCTTTTTTTTTTTGTCGTTGATTCACCATGTTAGTTGAAAATTCAACTGTTTGGTCGGAAATTAACTTTTTTGTTGAAAATTTATATTTTCGGGTTAAAAAAATCAGCTGTTTTGTACAAAATTCGTCTTTTAGGCTTGAAACTTTATAATAGAAAATTAAACTATTTGGTTGAATGTTAACTTTATTGTTGAAAATTCATTATTTTTGGTTAAAAATTAAACTACTTTTTGGAAATTTATTTATTTATTTTTTTAATTTATTTTTTTATCTGCAAATGTAGCCATTCCACTTTTGGTTGAAAATTTTTCCTTTATAACTTAAAAATTCAATTATTAAGTAGAAAATTCATCTTGTTTGTTGAAAATTCATCATTTTTTTTTTAATTATTCAACTAATTTGTTAAAATTTCGTCTTTTTTCGTTGCATTCAACTGGTTGATCATTCATTTTTTTGTTGGCAAAGATTAGGGTTTTCAACTGCAAATTTAACTGTTCCATTTTTGGATTTTTAAACTAAAAAAGATGAATTTTCAACCGAATTGTTGGATTTTTAACTGCGAGTATAAATTTTCAACCAAAAATGGAATAGTTAAATTCTCAAACAAAAAGGATCATTATTTTCAACCAAAAATGAAACGAATTTTCAACAAAATAGTTCTATTTTCAATAAAAGAGATGAATCTTCAACCAAAAAAAAATTAATTTTTAGCAATATAGTTGCATTCAACTATTTTGTTGAAAAAGCAACTATTTTATTAAAAAGTCATTTTTTTTTGTTAAAAATTCAACTAATTAGTTGAAATTTAATCTGTGTAAAATTTCTTTTTTTTTTTTAAGAATCATCTCTTTGGTTGGAAATTTAACTATTTGGTTGAAAATTAAAATACTTGGCTAAAAATTAAACTATTTTGATGAAAATCATTTTTTTATGAGAAGATTTAACTTAAATTTATTTCTGTTTGATTTAAAATGTACCTTTTGATTAAAAATTAATCTTTTTAGGATGAAAATTCAACAATTTAGTCAATTTTTTTTTCTTGACTGAAAAATCTTTTCTGGTTGAAAAATCAATTACTTTGTGAAAATTTCGTCTTTTTTGGATGAATTTAACTGTTTTTGATTTTAAATTAGAATCTTTTTTTTTTGTTTGAAATTTAAACAGTTTAGTAGAAAATTCAACTATTTGGTTGAAAATTCAGCGGTTTGGTTGAAAATGATCTTTGTTGTTAAAATTTTAACTCTTTTTTAGAAAATTTATCTTTTTGACTCGAAAATTCATCACTGGTTAAAATTTTTTTTCATGGGTTAATAATCTTTCTTGTTTAAAAATGTATCTATTTCAGTAAAAATATCCTATTTTTTTATTAAAAAAGCAACTCTTTGATTGGAAAAACAAAAAGTTTTACAAGTTTTGAGAAAATCCAAACTTAATTTAAAACGGGAAAATATTTTGGAAAATAAAAAACTAAATTTAGATTTCTGAAGGTTTCGAAATAAAATTTTGAAGCTTTTCAAGGATCTTTGAAGGTTTTAAGAAAATAAAAAAAAATTCTTAAGTTTCCTGGGAAAATTTAAAAGTTTTTTATTTTTAAAACTTAATTTTAAAAGAATATTCGAAAAGATTTAAAACAAACTTTTTTGATTAATGAATGACAATTGTACAATTATTAATTTAGAAAATAATCGAGCAAGTTTAAAATATATTTATAAGTTTTAAAAAGATTCCAAAATAATTTAAAACGTGAAAAGGTTTCAAACCATTTAATATACAATGTAAATTTTTGAAGATTCCGAACACAAAATTTATAAGCTTTTTAAGCAATTTAAAAGGTTTTAAATGAATAAAAAATGTATATCAAAATTCCTAGAAAAACTAAAAATGATTTTTTTAAATTAATTTAAAAAGACTTTCAAAACATTGAAAAAGGATTCTGGAAGATTCTAATGCAATATTTTAATTTTGCGGATTTTCAAGAAATTGTAAGAAAAAATCGACTTCCAAGATAATAACAAAATTTACTTGAAAAAGATTTCAAAACAAAATTTTCTGTTTAAATAATATTTTTAGCTTAAAATTACTTAAAATGATGTAATTTTGAAAATTTATAAATTTTTTGATTCATTCTTCAATGTATAGCATTGAAAATGATAGCGTGGGTTTCCATTTTTTTTTTAAATATCTGAACTATACAATGTATAAAAGTTAAAAATGTAGCAGTTTAATTTAATTTTGCAAAAAAAAAAAAATTATAATATTCAATTAACAATTTTTTCAAAAATAGCATTTAAAAATTTTCCAGGAATCTAATAATAATTTTATTATCTTGGAAATCGAATTTTTCCTACAATTTTTCGAAAATCCTGTAAAAGCAAAAAAACTACCTTCAAATCATCCAGATTCTTTTTTGAAAATTTTGGAAATCTTATTAAATATTATTTTTAAATTAATTTTTCAAACAAAAATTATTGTTAGTTTTTCTAGGAATTTTGATACAATTTTTTCATTCATTTAAAACCTTTCAAAATGCTCAAAAAGCTTATCGATTTTGTGTTCGAAATCTTATTGTCTTATAAATGGTTTGAAATATTTTCGCGCTTGAAATTATTTTGGAATCTTTTCAAAACTTCTGAATATATTTTAAACTTACTCGATTATTTTCCATATTAATAATTGTTCAATTGTCATTTATTTATCAAAATTTTTTAAAAATATTTTCTTAAAATTCATTTTTCAAAATAGAAATCATTTTTAATTTTCCCTTATATTTTATTAAAACCTTCAAAGATCCCTAAAAAGCTTCAAAATTTTATTTCGAAATCTTCAAAAATCGAAATTTAGTTTTTTTTATTTTTCAAAATTTTTTTCAGTATTAAATTAAGATTGAATCTTCTCAAAACTTGTAAATATCTCCTAAACTAACTCACTTTTTTTTCCAAATTTATAATTGTTATTTATGCATCAAAATTCAATAATTTCACTCACATATTAAAAATTTGTTAAATAAAACAATTTGAAAAATTAATTTTAAATGAATGTTTAAAAAGATTTCCAAAATTTTCGAAAAATTATTTTTTTTAAACAAATTTTTCAGAGATTATTTAAAAAGACTTCAAAACAAATTTTAATGTATAAAGTAATGTTTCTAGCTTAAAACTGCTTAAAAATATATAATTGTGAAATTTTATGAATTAAAAGTAGAATAGTTAAAATTTTTCAGATTAAAGGCTTTTAATTAAAAAATGTTTAGTTGAAAAGTGTTAAAAGCTTCCATTTTATACGCGTAAATTATTGAGAGTTTGAATTAACATTTTTTTAAGCTTTAATTTTAGAAGCTTAAAATTCAAAAGTTCAGTTTTTATAACTTCAATTGAAATTTTTTTTTATTTTTATGAGTTTTAACCTTTTAATTTCAATGAGTGTGATCAATTCTTTCTCAATTGTTCAATTTCTATTTTCAGTCAGAAAGTTGTTCTTTTTGTAATAGTGACCATGTGTACATGATCGCATCTTAATTTAAAATTATCGCATCTTAATTTAAAATTATCGCATCTTAAATTAAAATTATCGCATCTGAATTTAAAATTATCGCATCTTAATTTAAAATTATCGCATCTTAATTTAATTATAAAAGTACAAAATTCGTCTCAATAATAGAAAAAAGTTGTACTTTCCTGTAATTTTGGATGTAATTTTTTTTATTTATTGATTGATTCCTGTAAAAATAGTTTTCTTAACTTTTTTGTAAACATTTTTCTACCAGGGATTTTGGGCAAATCGTCTCGAGATTCGAGTCCACAATTTGAGATTTTCTTCCGAAACTGCTTCGGGCAAAAATACTCATCGTTATCAACCTATCGCTCCCCGTAAACACTCGACAAATGGCACTGATAGTGCAGGCACCTCCAGCAAAAATAGGCGCAACGACCAAGTTCTCATCCACGACCCTAATTCCACTCTCTCTTCGCGATAAGACTCACAAAAATTCTTCCCGGCGACTCAGATAAACACTTTTTGGTAGGGGCATCCAGCGGAAAGACAGAAAAAAAATAACCAGTATCATAAAAAGCAGAAGGAGCAATAATAAAGAATCAAGACAAGAAGAACTGAAAGATACAGCAGCTGAAAAAATGCAGAATCAAAAGAAGAAAGAGAAAAAGGGGAAAAAAAGAAAAAGAAAGAAAATAAGAATAAGGTGAAAGAATCAGGACCGGGTTGCCATCGAGAGATCAGGAAAAATCCAAATTTTTTTTTTAAATATCATAAATTCCCTAACTATTATTATCTGTGAAAAAAATCGACTTTATTCAAAATTAGAAAAATTGTTAAATATTAAATTATTAAGTTTCTTCAATTTTTATCCAAGTAGTCGAATTTTCAACCGAAAAAATTAATTTTCGAGGAAAAATGTAATAGTTGATGTATAAACCAAAAATATTTTTATTTGAAATCAAAACTTTATTAACCAAAAAAAGGATATTTCTACGGAAGTAGATTCATTTTCAATTAATAAAGATTTTTAAGTCATGAAACAAAAAATTTTTTAACCATTGTTGAATTTTCAAGCCAAAACGACAACATTTTCTACAAATCCGTTTAATTTTCAGCCAGAAATTATGAATTTTCAACAAAAAAGTTCATTTTCAACCAAATTGTCGAATTTTCCACAAAACAGTTGAATTTTCAACAAAAAATAAAACTTTTGATCAAATAGTTGAATTTTCCACCGAAAAATGTGAATCTTTAATTAAAAAATTAATCTTCAACCAAACTGTTTAGTTTTTAACGAAATAGTTCAATTTTTAAGCTAATAGTTGAATTTTCAACCAAATTATAAAATTTTGAACCAAATAGTTGAATTTTCTACCAAAATGTTGAAATTTTAAGCCAAAAAGACGAATTTTCTACTAATCAGTTTAATTTTCAGCCAAAAATTGTGAATTTTTAACAAAAATGTTAATTTTCAACCAAATAGTTGAATTTTCAACCAAATTGTCGAATCTTCAACGAAAAAGACAATTTTCGTCCAAACAGATGAACTTTTCACCAAAAATGTAAATATTTATTCAAAAAGTTAATTTTCAAAAAAATAATTTTTTTTAACCAAATTGGTGAATTTTCAACTAAATCGGTAAATTTTTAATCAACTAGTTGAATTTTCTACTAAACTGTTGAAATTTCAAGCCAGAAAGATGAATTTTCAGTCCGAAAATTTGAATTTTCAACAAGAAAGTTATTTTCCAACCTAAAAGTTGAATTTTCAACCAAATTGTCAAATTTTCGCCAAAACATTTGAATTAAAAAAAAAATTATATTCCAATTAATTTTCGAATTTTCTACAAAACAGTTGAATTTGTAACAAAAAAGATCATTTTCGACCAATTAGTTGAATTTGCCACCCAAAAATGTAAATTTTTAATAAAAAAGTTTATTTTGATCCACTAGAAAATGTGAATTTTCAGTAAAAAAAAGTTAACTTTAAACCAAATGGTTTAGTTTTCAACCTAATAGTTGAATTTTCAACCAAATTGTTGAATTTTCAAAAAAATTGTTAAATTTTCTATTATATTATTAAATTTTCGATTCAGAAGAATGAAATTTCTACTACGCTGTTGAAATTTGAAGCCAGAAAAAAGAATTTTCTACAAAACATTTGAATTTTCAACCTGAAAGTAGGAATTTTCAACAAAAAAGAACATTTTCAACCAAACTTTTGAATTTTCATCCAAATAGTTGAATTTTCAACCAAATTGTTGAATTTTCAACCAAATTTTTTAATTTTCAACTAAATTTTTGAATTTTCAACCAAATTATTGAATTTTCAACCAAATTGTTGAATTTTCTACAAAACAGTTGAATTTTCAACAAAAAAGAAATGTTTTGTTCAAATAGTTGATTTTTCAACCCACAAATATGAATTTTTAATAAAAAAGAACATTTTCAACCAAACCGTTGGATTGTCATCCAAATAATTGCATTTTCTACCCAAGAGTTGAATTTTCAACCAAATTGTCGAATCTTCAACGAAAAAGACAATTTTTGTCCAAACATTTGAACTTTTCACCAAAAATGTAAATATTTAATAAAAAAGTTAATTTTCAGAAAAATACTTTTATTTAACCAAATTGGTGAATTTTCCACTAAATTGGTAAATTTTTAATCAACTAGTTGAATTTTCTACTAAACTGTTGAAATTTCAAGCCAGAAAGATGAATTTTCAGTCAAAAAATTTGAATTTTCAACAAAAAAGTTATTTTCCAACCTAAAAGTTAAATTTTCAACCAAATTGTCGAATTTTTGCCAAAACATTTGAATTTTAAAAAAAAAGTTATATTCCAATTAATTAGTTGAATTTTCAAACTAATTGTTGACTTTTGAAATTTTAAGCCAGGAAAATGAATTTTTTATAAAACAGTTTAATTTTCAGCCCAAAATTGTGAATTTTTAACGACAAAGTTAATTTTCAACCAAATAGTTGAACTTTTAACAAAATTTTCGAATTTTTTACAAAACAGTTGAATTTGTAATAAAAAATATAATTTTGCCAAATAGTTGAATTTTCCACCCAAATATGTAAATTTTTTGATAAAAAAGTTTATTTTGATCCAAATAGAGAAGAAATAAAATTTTCTACCAAACAGTTGAATTTTCCACTAAAAAATGTGAATATTTAATAAAAAATTTAATTTTCAAACTAATACTTAAATTTTCAACGAAATTGGTTTCAAACCGAAAATGTGCATTTTCATTAAAAAAATGTATTTTTGAACCAAATGGTTTAGTTTTCAACTTAATAGTTGAATTTTCAACCAAATTGTTGAAGTTTGAAAAAATTTTTGAAAGAGAACATTTGAGAGAACATTTTCAACCAAACTTTTGAATTTTCATCCAAATAGTTGAATTTTCTACCCAATGGTTGAATTTTCAACCAAATTGTTGAATTTTCAACCAAATTTTTGTATTTTCAACCAAATTATTGAATTTTCGACCAAATTATTGAATTTTCAACCAAATTGTTGAATTTTTTACAAAACAGTTGAATTTTCAACCCAAAAATCGAAATTTTCGACAAAAAAGAAAATTTTCGACCAAACTTTTTAATTTTCTTCCAAATTTTTTAATTTTCATCCAAATAGTTGAATTTTCTACCCAATGGTTGAATTTTCAACCAAATTGTTGAATTTTCAAAAAAATTGTTAAATTTTCGATTATATTGTTAAATCGATTCAGAAGGATGAATTTTCTACTACGCTTTTGAAATGTGAAGCCAGAAAAAAGAATTTTCTACAAAACATTTGAATTTTCAACCCGAAAGTAGGAATTTTCAACAAAAAAGAACATTTTCAACCAAACTTTTGAATTTTCATCCAAATAGTTGAATTTTCTACCAAATTGTTGAATTTCCAACCAAATGTTTGAATTTCCAACCAAATGTTTGAATTTCCAACCAAATTATTGAATTTTCAACCAAATTGTTGAATTTTCTACAAAACAGTTGAATTTTCAACAAAAAAGAAATCTTTTGTTCAAATAATTGATTTTTCAAACCACAAATGTGAATTTTTAATAAAAAAGTTAATTTTTAAACCGAAAATGTGAATTTTTAACCAAAAAAAATAATTTGGTCTAAAACAGTTGAATTTTCTACTAAAGTGTTGAAATTTGAATCCAAAAAGACGAATTTTGTACAAAAAACATGAATTTTCCAACAAAAGATATGAATTTTCAACCCGAAAATAGGAATTTTCAACAAAAAATAACATTTTCAACCAAACCGTTGGATTTCCATCCAAATAGTTGCATTTTCTACCCAATAGTTGAATTTTCAACGAAATTGTTGAATTTTCAACCAAATTTTTGAATTTTCAACCAAATTATGAATTTTCAACCAAATTGTTGAATTTTCAACCAAATTTTTGAATTTTCAACCAAATTATGAATTTTCAACCAAATTGTTGAATTTTCTACAAAACAGTTGAATTTTCAACAAAAAAGAAATCTTTTCTTCAAATAATTGATTTTTCAAACCACAAATGTGAATTTTTAATGAAAAACTTAATTTTCAACCAAATTGTTGAATTTTCTACAAAACATTCGAATCTTCAACCAAAAACCTAATTTTCAACCAAACATTGAATTTTTAACGAAATAGTTTAATTTTCTACCAAACTGTTGAAATGTCAAGCCAAAAGGACGCATTTTCTACAGAGCAGTTGAATTTTTAAACCGAAAATGTGAATTTTTAACAATAACAAAAATAATTTGTTATAAAACAGTTGAATTTTCAACCCAAAAATCTGAATGTTTATTTAGAAAGTTATATTTCAACTAAATAGTTTAATTTTCAACCAAATTGTTGAATTTTAAACAAATTATTGAATTTTGTATTATATTGTTAAATTTTCAAGCCAAAAAGACGATTTTTCTATAAAAAAGTTGAATCTTGAACAAAAAAGTTCATTTTCAACCAAACCGTTGATTTTTAATTGTTACTTGGTATAGGGAATTTCTAAAAAGAATTATAATGCTGATTTTGGACAAAGAATACATAAATTAAATATTAAAAAATATTCTCGTAAAGAATTATAATTTTGGCTCTGGAACAGGCAATTTCGTAAAAAATTATAATTCGTCAGAATTCGTCAGATTTTGCAAATTCCTTGTCCCAAATCAAAATTTCTTTAAATTTAAACATTACATTTTTTGCAAATAAAAATTTTTCAGAATCTGAAATTTCCCTCTTCTAAATTAATAAAAAGGGAGTTACTTACTATATTTCTGAATTATAATATAAAATTTTATAAATAAATATAATTCTGACTTGGAACAGGGAGTTCATGTAAAGAATTATAATTTTTCTTTGGAATAGGTTATTTTTGTGGAGAATTAAAATTTACATTTTAGGACGGGGAATTTTCGTAAAGAATTATTATTTAATTTAGAACCGAGATTTTTTAACATGGAATGGAAATTTTTGAAAATAATTTCAATTTTGATTTAAAAGAAGGGAATTTAATACAAAACCAAAATTCTCTATTCCAAATTATAAATCCTTTGATTTCTTTTTAATTGACCAGGAATTTAAAATTATCCATCGGATAGACCCAAAAAATTATTTTTAAGATTGAAAAATTCCTCCTGAAAATTTTGTTTAAAGATTTAATTTATCCCCAACTTTGCCAAAACTCACCCCTGAAGACACTAAAAAGTAATTTTTAAGTGTCTTTTCTAAATTTTATGAAAGTAAAATGAAAATTTAAGTGGCAAATTATACAAAAAATTTTATTATACAGATATAAAAAATAGTGTCCTTAAAATAAATATTTTTCCCCTTTTCACCCTTAATAATCCATAAAAAATTACATTTTCTTTCTTCAAAACTTTTTCTTTCAGTATAAAGAAATTTATATTAAATGTTTTCAATAATTAATTTTAAAGAAAGAAAATGTAATTTTTTATGGATTATTAAGGGTGAAAAGGGAAAAAATGTTTACTTTAAGGTCACTATTTTTCATATTTGTATAATGAAATTTTTTATATAATTTGCCACTTAAATTTTCATTTTACTTTCATAAAATTCAGAAAAGACACTTAAAAATTACTTTTTAGTGTCTCAAGGGGCTGATTCTTTTAAATTCAAGGACTTACTAAGATTTTAACACTTTGGGGTACTTTAAAGGTAATGGCCCTACCCCTAAACAATTTTTTAAAAATCTAAAAAATTAGGAAAATTTTCTTTCACCAAAAGACACAAAATGAGGGGGTGAGACTTAAAAAAATCAGAAAAAGAATTTCTTTGGACCACCCTAAGACCCATGTTTAAATTTTCTAAATTCTTTCAAACATTTTGCCTGATTTGATTTTACGTCACAATCCCGCCCTGAAAAGATTCAACAGAAGAAAAGGCATAAGAACCAGAAGAAGAAATCCTGCAGAAAAAAAAAGAACAAGTCACAAAACCAGAACAAGTAACAGAAAACAAAATATGAAAAATCAAAAAAAGGAGAAAGCGTAAGAATCAGAAGAAAAATCACAAGAATGAGAAGAAGAGAGGAGAGGAGAAGAGAAAAGGAGAAGAGAAAAAAGAAAGGGTTAAATCTAAAGACACAAGAAGAGGCAGAAGAAGAAAGAATTATCACGCTCCGCCAACGTCTGGTGCGACTCGGTGCAGTCGACTTGCTGGGGAGGGGATAGAAGGGGGAGGGGAACGGTGGTGCAGTTGCAGCATGGAGTTGGGGGGGCGAGGAGGGGGACCGGGACTCAGCGACGGCCCTGAGATATGATAGCCGGTTATCATACCCCCCACTCCTCCACCTTCACCCCGACCCCCTCCTGCAACATCTGCCCCCACCTCCCTCTATCACAGCGCGCTTGGCGGCGGCGCCCCCCCCCCCCCGTTCCCCGGGTTCGACCCCCCCCCCCCCCCACCTCACCCCACTTTTCGACCACCACAACCTCCTGTCTAGACGGGCGGCCGACTTTGCGGCTACGTGGTGGTCGTACTTCTCTATGAAATGGACTTTTCAACGCGTCGAAAGCCGCACTTTTCACTTGAATTCCGAATGCCCATGGGTCATAATTGCGAAAGTATCGGATAGGAATTCCTTCCGAACGAATCCGAAATCATCCGAATCATTCCGGCATCTGTATCTGAACCAAACCGAGTTAATTCGAACGAATCCGAAAAATTGTCTACATTACGTTCAATCCAAATCGGTCAAAAATTAATCCGACTGAATCCAGTTCAATCCGAATAAATCCGAACCAAATTTCAATCCGAATCAATCCGAACTCGGATTCATTCGGATTGAAAATTCAGTGTATATCAATCCGGTTCGGATTCATTTGGATTGAAACTTTAGTTCGGATTGGAAGTTCGGATTGAACCGGATTGAGTCGGATTAATTTTTGACCGATTTGGATCGAATGAAATGTAGAAATTTTTTCGGATTGGTTCGAATTAACTCGGATTGGTTCGGATACAGATTCCGACTAAATTTTTTTCGTGAATTTATTTAGGGTTCATCCCAAAATTACGTAAGACGATTGATTAACAAAAAATGTAATAGTTAATATTTTAACGAAGGAAATATTTTTATTTTAAATCAAAAACGATTGAATTGACCAAAAAAAGATGAATTTTCAAAAAAATGCTTGAATCCTTAACAATGAAAGATTTTTCAGTCAAAAAAGAAAAAAAATTGAACCATATGGTAGAATTTTTAAGCTAAAAAGAAGAGCTTTCTACAAAAAGGTTGCATTTTTAATCAAATAATTATATTTTCATTCAAACAGATAAATTTTCAATTAAGAAGATTCATTTTGTACTAAAAAAGACGAATTCTTAGCAAAATACATACATTTTTAACCTAATAGTTGAATTTTCAATCAAGAAAATGATTTTTTCACCAAAAAGATGAATTTTTGACAAATTACATAAATTTCTAACCAATAGATGAATTTTCAAATTAAGAAGATGAATTTGAAAAAAAAAAAAAAAATTTCAAAGTGTTTAATTTTCTATACAAAATAGTTGGATTTTCAACCAAATAATTAAATTTTCAACAAAAAAAGATGAATTTTCAAACAAGAAGATTAATTAATACATTTTTATCTAAATAGTTAAATTTTCAAATTAAGAAGATGAATTTTCAAGAACAACAAAATTAATTATCAAACTGTTGAATTTTCTATACAAAACAGTTAAATTTTCAACCAAATAATTAAATTTTCAACCAAAAAAATAAATTCTCAATCAGAAGATTAATTTTTTACTAAAAAAGACGAATTCTCAACAAAATACATACATTTTTAACTAAATAGTTGAATTTTCAACCAAGAAGATGATTTTTTTATCAAAAGGAACAATTTTCAACAAATTACATACATTCTCAAACAAACAGTTGAATTTTAAAATTAAGAAGATGAATTTTCAAAAAAAAAATTAATTGTTAAACTGTTTAATTTTCTATACAAAATAGTTGAATTTTCAACCAAATAATTAAATTTTCAATTAAAAAAATGAATTTTCAACCAAAAAGATTAATTTTTTTCTCAAAAAGGCGAATTCTCAGCAAAATAAATACATTTTTAACTAAGTAGTTGAATTTTCAACCAAGAAGATGAATTTTTTACTGGAAAAGGCGAATTTTTAACAAATTACATAAATTTCTAACCAAATAGATGAATTTTCAAATTAAGAAGATGAATTAAAAAAAAAATAATAATTTTCAAACTGTTTAATTTTCTATACAAAATAGTTGAATTTTGAACCAAGAAGACGAATTTCTAACAAATTACATAAATTTCTAACTAAATAGATGAATTTTCAAATTAAGAAGATGAATTTAAAAAAAAAAAAAATAATTTCCAAACTGCTTAATTTTCTATACAAAATAGTTGAATTTTCAACCAAATAATTGAATTTTTAATAAAAAAATATGCATTTTCAACCAAGAAGATTAATTTTTTACTGAAAAAGGCGAATTCTCAGCAAAATAAACACATTTTCAACCAAATACTTGAATTTTCAAATTAAGAAGATGAATTTTCAACAACAAAAATTAATTGTTAAACTGTTTAATTTTTTATACAAAATAGTTGAATTTTCAACCAAACAATTAAATTTTCAATTAAAAAAAAATGAAATTTCAACCAAGAAGATTAATTTTTTTCTCTAAAAGGCGAATTCTCAGCAAAATAAATACATTTTTAACTACATAATTGAATTTTCAACCAAGACGATTTTTTTACCAAAAAGACGAATTTTTAACAAATTACATAAATTTCTAACGTAATTGATGAATTTTCAAATTAAGAAGATGAATTAAAAAAAAATTTCAAACTGTTTAATTTTCTATACAAAATAGTTGAATTTTCAACCAAATAATTGAATTTTCAATAAAAAAAGATTCATTTTCAACCAAGACGATTAATTTTTTTCTCAAAAAAGCGAATTCTCAGCAAAATAAATACATTTTTAACTAAATAGTTGAATT